>JAIKVE010000990.1:0-14514 GCA_024679115.1 Phytophthora pistaciae
TCGCCCGTCGGCGCGGCCGCGCACGACGCCGGCGTCAAGCAGGTTCTGCTCACGGCGGCGTCCAGCACCATGTGCCTCGACGGCTCGGACACGCCCAAGTGCCTCATCATGCTGGGCGAGTACACGCTGATCGAGCACATCCTGGCGCAGCTGTTCGTGGCTGGAATGGAGCGCGTGGTCATCATCATCTCGTACTTCGGCCACGAGATCATGGAGCACGTCAAGGAGAGCTTCCTCTACTCCAAGCTGCAGATCGAGTTCTTGAATTTGGGGGAGGAGACGCCCTACGGCCACGCGCGGACGCTGCTCTCCGCCAGAGAGATGTTTATCAAGCCCTTTCTGATCCACACAGCGGACCATATCTTCGACAGGGCCATCATCAGCCGCATGGCGCACTTCGAGCTGGAAGGATGCGTCGCCTGTGTGTTGGTGGACGCAGATAAGGAGAAGCTCAAGGGCCTCCCGTCCACTGCAGGTAAAGTGCTGCTGGATTCGACAAACGGCACGATCCGCAAGATCGGACGCGGCTTGAAGCAGTTCGATGCCATTGACGCGGGTCTGTTCCTTACGACCGGGAGGTTGTTCGCCGCGCTGGAGATGCTGGCCTATGAGAAGCCCAAGTTCTCACTCGCGGAGGCGCTGAATGTGCTGCGTCCGAGCTACGGATTGAAGTACTTGGAGACGGACGGCGATGCGTGGCTAAGTGTGGAGACGCAGGCGCAGCTGGACGCGATTGTGGCGAATGATAGTGTGGCTTCGTTGTCGCCCTGGCCGGTGTTTGTCGCGAAGGAACCGACGGAGCAGGCGCCTGCGCGGCCGATGACTCCTGGTGGCAAGAACGTGTTTTTGGCTGTTTCGGCTGCTGACGACGACTCGATGCTGCGCGCGGTTGACGCGCATGTGCGCCAGTCGGCGGACGTGTTTGAGGGATTTGTTGTGGGTGTGAACCAGCTGCAGGAAGTGGATGAAGGCACCACCTCGGCCCCTGCTGGAGCTTCGGTGCAAGCACGCGAAACCACGCCGCTGCTTGGGTCTGCGGGGAGATCCCCCTCTCGTCGCGACCGTGAGGCGTCAGGCGCACCCTTGGCGATTCGGCGTAAACGGAGTTCGTTTTTGGAGCAGACGGAGGATTCATTCGTGCTGTCCATACCTTTCGAGCAACCGCCTAACATCAGTGTTGATATCAGCACCTCGCGTGATGAACACGGGGTACCGTCAATTATGGAGAGGAACGCGTATCTGATCGAGCTTCCTCACGTAACCACAACTGGGGGTGGTCCTAGTGCGGTCCAGGAGACGTCGCAGCAGTTTGTGTTGGCTGTTCCTGACAGTGAAACGCTGTACAAGCGCCCTGGTCTACTGCGCCGTTTGTCGTCTCTACCTACAGATGTGAAGGATATCGCTGTGGAAACGGTAGAACTTCGCAACGGTACGATGGAATTGCAGCTACTTGTCAAGCGCCAAGTGCCTTTTATTGGTTACGTGCTCTTGCTGGCGGCGCTATTCACGATCTCGTCTATGGGCGCGGCGTTGGACCTGCAGCGTAATGTAGACCCGTTCATGAAGCTCTTCTGGCGCACGACGGCGTCTCTGATCGTGTTCATTCCGATGGCTGGCGCTGCGCTGTACGACCAGGGCCTACCGCAGTTTTCGACGCGGAATATGATCCTGTTCCTGACGTGCTCGCTGTCCTACGCGGTCTTCCTCGTGACGTTCCTGTGGTCACTATCGCACACGTCCATCGACCACGCCTACATATTTAACAACTGCCACTCGCTGCTCATGGTGGTGGGTCGCTTACTGCTCGGACGATACGTTTCGCAGTTCGAAGGTTTGGGCACTGCCATCGGTGTAATTGGCGGTGCGCTAACGACATTGGATCACCAACAATCATCGTCGTCGGGTGAAGTGGTGCAGGTATCGCTTGCTGGAGATCTCGTGGCACTTGTCGGCGCGGTGGGAGGTGCGCTGTATCTCATCACTGCTAAGAAGCTGCGGACTGAAATGGATATCAGCATTCTGTTCGTGGGCATGTTCACGCTACTGGCGCTGCTGATCTTCCCCATGTTCTCGCTGTTGGAGATCCCTTTCGAGGCATCTCGGGACCCTGAGATTGGACTCTTTGGCTGGTTGGACCCATCGCGCGCTGCGTCGGAGGCGTATATTGTCCTCGTGTGCACTCTTATAGGCACGCTGGGCTACATCGCCGTCATGAAATACTTCGCCCCGATCGTCGTGTCGGTCGTGATGCTCGTGGAGCCCGTGCTGGCCGCATTCATGGGTGTCGCGGTGGGCGTCGACGTCTTCCCCGGCCTGCTCACGATCGTCGGCTCGCTGCTGATCATCGGTGGCACTGCACTTGTGATCGTGTCTAACTCCTCCAAGACACAGACGATTGACGCTACCCAAGCGATGTCGTCCACCTCCACAGCTCTGCCCAAAGGCCTTACCTCAGCCACCGCTGCTAGCCTCAGACTGCCGCAGACCACCGCTTCGACGAACCTAAGATACGTCTAACCAAGTACCATCACGACCTAGAAGCCTACAGCAGCAGCAAAAGAAAGTAAGCACTAGTCAAAGTGTCCACAAGGACACCACACTCCAAATACAACGATGAAGTTGCCACTCGCAGTTTATATGAATTCATTTAAAAAGGGGTTACTCGCGAGTTGTTCGGGGGGAAGTCTGCATACCGGAAGCTTCATGCAGCTATATCGATGTCGAGTTACTCCGACTCGTCCGAGGAGTTCGAGCGCGGGCGCTTCTTGCTGTAACGGATAGGCGACTTGGGGGCCGGTGGAACGCCGTACTGGCCATTGGCATACGACCTCTTCATGCCTTCCAAACACCGACCCATGGCTTCTTTGTGGTCGACAATGGGCGACGGATAGTCTTTGCCGATGCGGCACCCTGCGGCGTGCTGCAGAGTCAACGGGGCCTTCCACGGCTCGTAGATGTACTTTGCGGGGAACTTCTTGAGCGCCGGGATGTACTTCTTGATGAACTTGCCTTCAGGGTCCCACTTATTGCCGAAGGCGATGGGGGAGTACACGCGGAAGTAGGCCGTGAAGAAGTAGCTGCTGCTCAGCCAGAGCCAATTGCCAGCGTTCAGGCTCCAGTCATGATCGATCAGGCGCTCTTGGAACACCTCGAGGCCACGCACCCACGAGATGTACAGGTCGCCCCGTGTAAGGAAGCACGCCACCGAGTGCCGCGCTAGATGGTGCATCCACCCCTCCTCCTTCAGCTGAATCATGATGGCGTCGATCCACGGGAAACCAGTGCGTCCTTCCTTCCACGCCTCGAACTGCGAGCGAGCGAGCTTGTCATCGTCCGTCATATCTTCCTCCTTGTCCGGAATCGTGTGCAGTCTCCAGTCGACCTGCAAGCACGTTGGACTCTCCTCCATCTTGTCGAAATACGGGTTGGCGTGTCCGTGGCAGTGATAGAACTCACGCCAAAGGAGCTGTCCCTCGAGGCTCACAGGGGGCTTCGACGCATTCTTATGGCGCTGCAGGACGTCCCGGAGCTGGTGGTAGAATGTCCGGGGGCTGAGGCACCCGTAAAACAAGTGCGGACTCAGAACCGTGGTCGCCGGATTCGGAGGCATCTGCGCTGGGGATGTGTTGGGCTTCTCAAACTTGGCCACCCGCTCTTCGTCCGCAAAATATTCTTTCAGAGCGCTCAGCGCCTTCTTCTCGCCGCCGTAGATGAACGAGTGTTTCTCCGGGACTTCATACCCAAAGTACGTCAGCTCCGGAAGGATAAAGTCCTTCTTGAGTCCAGCGATCTCTGCAATCTGCCGAGCCTTCTCCTTTGGATCTTCCTCCTCTTCAACCAACTTGTCGAGCTTCAGCCGATCCTTCCAGTAGCTCCCCACTTGCTTGTACAACTGACTGTGCGTCCTCACGGGGGCAGGCAGCGTCTCCGGCGCTGGAAGTGGCTCGGCGGGCTTCGGCTGCTTGGCCACTGCCCGAAGGAACATCTGGTACGTCTTGGGCGCCCTGCCTCCGTTGCCTGCGATCACAGCGTCCATGTTGTAGAGCTCGTAGCCGCGCGTCACGTGGGTCTGCACCCCGAGGCTCTTGGCCAGCGCCAGCGCCCGGTTGTCTCTCTCCACCGCGTAGGGCTCGCTCACTGCGTCAAAGTACAAGTGGGTGATGCCCCACGCCGGCAGCAGCCGCCTCAGCACCTGCAGTCCGTCGCCTTTTGCCACTACCAGCCGTGAGCCTCGTTCTTCCAACGCGTCGGCCAGGTCCTCAACGCTTTCAAGCACGAACTGGAAGCGGCGCGCGCCGCAGCGCATGATCTGGGGCCGGTGCACGATGTACAGCGGGATAAGTTCCACCTTGTCGCCATCGGTCTGCTTCTTGATGTGCTGCAGCGCTGCGCTCAGCGCCAGGTTGTCGTGCAGCCGCAGGTCGCGCCGGAACCACACCAACACCTTCATCATCGTGCTCAAAGAGGACTTTTAGCTTTTTAGCCGACTGTAGCCATGACAAAAATGAGACATTGGTGTTCGCTACACCAGGTTCATCATGGTGTTTTTCACTTGAATCAACTATGGACCGGAATTGCGAACTCTACCGAGCATGGACATCGTCGCGCTCAACGAGCGGTTGCGCGCGGACTTCTCGCCGCTGCTGAAGCTGCTGCCGCCTCTGTACTCCGTGTCCGCCCTCTCCACACCCAAGGCCTCCAGCTCACCCGCCAAATCCTCGGCGTCTGCGTCCTCGGACGACCGCTACACGCAGCACTGCCGCTTTATGCTGTGGCGTCTCAACTCGTACCAATACGGCTCTTCCAGCGCGTTTCTGCTGGATCTGGAGCAACTGGAGCGCGCCGCGGGGTCACCGGAGATTAAGCAGCAAGTGCAGACTCTTTTGGTTCGTCTGGCGACCTTGGAGAGCGAGAAACCAGCTCAGGAGGGGCCGCGCAAGGTCTCCAATAGCAGCGGGGCGACTGTGGCGTTGCGTACGTGCTGCGGCGTCCCTGGGCTGCAGGAGGTCACGCCCATTGGCTCTGAGGAAGAGGACACGGAGAACCAGACGTCGTGGCTCTGCAATGTGTCGCTGAAGGACCAGGTCGTGACCATCGGCAGCTTTAAGACGCAGGAGGAGGCGCTGCAGGGCTACGAGGAGCAGAGAGCCAAGATGGCGGAGAACCCCGCCGGGTTTATCAAACTGCGGCAGTTGGCTGCTAACATGGAGCAAGAGCAGCGTGAAGAAGACAGGAAAGTGCTGAAGGAGGCGATGGCGCAGTGCCATCCGAGGCTGACGACGATGAAGGTGTCGGCTGTGGTTCCGCCTGCACCTGCTGTGAACAACGCCGTACTCGCCTTGGCAGCGAGAGGAGTCGCACGGTCAGTGGCCAAGACTCTCGCTGCTGCCTCGTCACCTGCGGGGAGCCCTGCGCCGTCCGAGACTGGAGCGTCGCCGCAGAGACCTTCAAGACCGTCCAAGAGACAGAAGGTGGACAGCTCGAGCAGCGCTGTAGCGTCGAAGAAGCAGAGGGTGGAGTCGGCGAACAGCTCGGCTGCTAGCAGTTCGTCGGCGGGGAATCGGTCGTACCTGAAGCTGCGGCGGCTCATCCAGAAGAAGTTGTGTCGCCACTTGAAGGGCAAGGAGGTGTGTGTCGTGGCGGACCCTGACAAGCAAGAGGAGGGCCGACTGCGGGCGTCGGGGCGTCTGGAGGCCGGCAAGGTGTACTCGTTCCGCCGCAAAAAGCAAATGACCTTCGCCGACTACGTGCGGGACGAGCTGGGTCGGGCCGAGTCGGCGTGTCCGCACATGTTCCTGGTCCGTACCAAAGAAAGCATCGACGACCACCTGAAGGTGTGCGACGCCTTCTCGGACAAGGAGCGCGAGCTTGGGCCGCGCAACCACGCACAGCCACAGCAGCCGAGAAGCAAGAAGGCATCGCGTCGGTCGCGCTAAGCGAGCTGGAGAACTCGTCGGTATACATAATACTGTACCTCGTCTAACATGAACTTCTGTGCAACTTGTATTTATTGCCACTACATTTTCCACACCAACTCGTTGCTAGTCAAAGCCACACAACAGGCAGCTTTACTGCAGCTTTCGTCTAGGAGAAGCGCTCGCCCGTCACGGGGCACAGCTGGAGATTGCTGTTGGTACAGTTGTAATGCACGACCTTGCCGTTCGGGTACACGGCGAACACAATGTCGCCGATGCGCTTGTGGCACACAGGGCACAACGTGTTCGGGTCGATCTGCACGCTGTGGGTCAAGCGCTCTACGCGGTCGCACTGGACCTGCAGGTTGTAGACGTTCGACAGCGACTTGGTGATGCTCATCTCGCGCACATTGTGTGCACTGTGCGGCAAGGCTTGTGCGAAGAACTCGCCCAGCTTCGACAGGGGCGTGGTTGGCGGCACCATCTCGAGCACCGCAGCGCTGTCCAGGTTTTTGCCGTGACGCGCGAGCAGTTGAAAACCGAAGTCGTTGAACGCCGCCTTCTTGGACTCGTCGCGAGGCGAAAAGCAGATTTTCAGCAGCTCCATCAGCGCGTCGTTGCGTTCCATGGCGCCGGCTCCTGTCTTCTTGGTCGTTCCTGCTGACGAACCCACCGACGGCGCACGTGCTCCATACTTGACCGAGTAGCTTTCGGCACCACGCAGATCATTTAACTCATACACCAGTGAAGTCACGGCTTCCTCGTGCAGCGAGCCACGGCCGCAAAGGATCACGAACTCGTTGTACAGCGGCTTGCCCTTAATCTTCTCCACGAGCGGCGCAACGTCGTAGCGTGAAGAGCCAGCCTTGATGAACTTGAGTAGCCGCTTGCGCGCATCACCCAACGCACCGGGCTCCTTACCCGGTTGAGATTTAGACGGCACTTCTCCACGGGCTACTAGCCGGAGCGTTTCGTCAAGATATTCCAGCGCTAGACGCGTGTGGTGGGGGTCCACTGCGATCGCTGCACCACCGTCTGCCACACGCGTTGGCTCATCGTCGTCATCGTTGTCACCAGCTAAGAAGTGGCTGTAGCTGTCATTAACTCCCAGCTCCGTGGTACTCGAGTCGGTAAAAGCGGTAAACCCTCGACTGCTGCCTTCAGGGGCACCTCCACTGCTGCTCAGACCGTTATCGCTTGCATCGGCACCCGCGGCACCGCTCGTGAGCGCCGCTCCAGTGTCACCGGCCTTGACAAGGGTTTCAAGGTATCTTTGAACGATAGCTGGGTCACTCGAATGTTCACGCAGATGCGCAACGACGTCATTAGATGGTAACGGTGGTCGCCGGTCAGTGAACATGCGCAGGGCTTGCTTGGCCGACGTCGCCTTGATAATCCAGATCGACTGCTTGAAAATAAATTCGCTCTCCGACTCGGGCACGGATACAAGTACATCAATAGCTGCCTCGATGGGGGATTTCGGCATGCCGCTCGAGCCAGTGCGCTGCTTGTACTCTCCATGGTGCAGCAACGCAAATATCTCCAGAGCGTCGTCGTAATTCTGATGCGCACACAACAATTGAGCTGCCTCGTAGTAGAGCTTATGCTTGACCAGCAGCGAACGGCACGATTCCGCTTCTAACGCGCAGCCTCCAAGAGATCCGGGAGGGCCTTCCACGTCAGGGTTCGGCTCCTGGATAAGGACGAGCAGCTCCTTGTACCGCTTGAAGTGGACGTACAGGCGGAAGAGTGCCGTATCAATAGCTTCGACACGACGCGCATCCTTCGGGCTAGCACTTGACGGTGAGCGCCCACGAGCTGATGACGCGGCACGCACGCGCGCACGCGCCTTGTCCCGCATGTGCTTCTTGTACTGGCCGAGGAACTTGAGAAGTGCCTTCTGCGCCGCATTGACCAGATCCGCAGCGTTGCTCTTGGCGATGTCGGGGTTCAACGGCGCGCGGGGGGACGACAGGAGCTCCTGGATAACTGACGTAATATCAGGCGCCGAGCTGCTGCCTCGCGGGAGCACCTCGGCCTTGAACACCGAAGGCTCGTACGCGAAGGAGGCGCACTGGAGTTCCGGGAAGAACGCAATAAACTCGCACGGCTCAATCGCAGCGCGGTACATGTACTCTGCAGCTTGGTCAAACTCCAGTCGACGCAGCAGCGCCACCGTCGCCTGGCGCTGGAAGCGTTTGATCTTGCTGCGCTGCTTGTCGCTCGAGAGCGACGCAATGGACTTGCGCACCAGGTTCTGCGCCTCGTCGATCTGTCCTCGGTCCAAGAGTTCGCCAACCTGCTGGTCCATGGGCATGGGCTCGATCTTCATGACGCTGGACGTCCCGTTCGAGTCTCTGACGCCGACAATGACCACATCCTCGCTGTCTCCACTGGGTCTTGGCTCCATGTCCCACTTCATACCGTTGGCAAACATACACACCGCCCTCGTCAACGGGATGGTCTGCACCAGCGCTCCGTCACTCGCTCTGTGGATCTCCACACCGACTCTCGGAACCAGCGCCAGCAGATAGGGCGACGAGAACTCGACCTGCTGCGGGCTGTGCGACCACGTGATGGAGTTCTTGGGCAGCGTGTCCCCCGTGAAGCCCACGAAGACTCCGACGCGATCCATCACGGCGACGAGGATCTCCTCCTTCGGCAGCAGCTTGACCACGGGGAAGACCGTGGGGTCCTGAATGCCGGGCGAGTTGATCTGCGTGGCGTCCCCGGACTTGTCGTTGAGCAGGTAGTAGTCCTTGCGGAAGCCCACCACCACCTTGTTGCGGTACCAGCTCATGGCTTCGGGCACGTCCTGCGTGCTGAACTCGCGCAGGAAGGCGTAGCTCTTGTCGCTGCTGTGGTACTGGTAGATGGCGATGGCCTTGCGCTTGAGCAGTGCCACGCCCAGGCGGAAGTGCGGGGGCCCGCGCTGGTTCACGCACACGAGGCGCACCTGGTGCATGTTGGCCTTGGAGAAGTCGAAGTCCAGCGGCTTGAGGTCCGTGGCCCCGTGCGCCGACACCTCCCCATTGGAGACCACGATGAGCATGCGAATGTGGGGCACGGCCAGCAGCTGCTCCACGCGCTGGCCGTGCGCGAACGTGTGCGAGGCCGTGGACACGGTCGTGCCCTTGCGCGTGTCGTACATGACGAGGCGGCCGTCCTTGGAGCCCACCACCACGCGCGACGAGTAGTGCGTCACGCACTCCACCTTGCCCTCGAAGTCCGTCACCACGGCCGTGGAGCGGAACGCCACGCGCTGCTCCGTGGACGAGGAGGACGACGACATGGCGGGGGGGCGGCGCGACGGAGACGGAGGTGCGTGCTTGGTGAGCTTTTGGCTTCGGTGTCAGATTCTCCTATGAAGTGAGGGGGAATTGGTCAAATTTGTGGATGGGGAGTAAATTTTGTGATATGGATACAGATTGTAGCTCATTTTGTGACATGGCTACAGCGAGACCAATGAAGGTGTCCGTGGAGGTGACCGAGCAGGACATCTTGGTTTCAATACGACATCCGAACAACAATCTCTCTGCCATCAATCGAGCCTCAAGACGACAACTCGGCGAGGACCACGAAGCCAGCGATTCAGTTTTGAGTTTACCTCCAACGACAACAAAACGCATACAAATGGTTTCGAAGCGGTGCCTCGATGTCAGGCGTGTGGGTGCAGAACTGGAGGCACTCTTCAGTGCCGACGGCGGTGGAAGCGAAGACGTCACACCAGTCATCGTGTACGAGTCGTTCCCGCGTCGAATTGACCGCTGGGCTTGAGACGTATGGGGCGCTTACCCCGACGACTGGACAAGGGCTGGAGTGGTGCAGGTAGGTACACGCACACGAAGCCGGGATAACCAACCGCAGTACCCAGAAGCAAATCGAGCAACTCGCGCACAAAGTTATGTCCAACGACGACTGTAGAGGTGGCCATCGGAGTACGAATCGAAAAATCCGATCGGTGCTTCGATGCAGAGTGGAGTAAACATGTCGTCTCGGGGCGTGCGGTATTCTGAATACCGTATTCAGGTTCAGACTCGCGGGGTTTATCACTGCTCGTTTTGCGTATCAGCAGGTTTGACGATGCAAACATTTTTGCCGACTAGATATATAGTCATATATACGGAGGAGTTTCCTGAACGACGCAACACTGTAATTTGTGTGCATGATGGAGATATAGTAAGTAGTACAGTACTTACTGTCACAGCAAACTCAATGCTAGATGTTTGCAGCCGCACTAAATAGGATAGGCCTTTTGAGATGCCATGCAAGTCACCCGACGCAAGATAGAGCCTACTACGTCCTTGATTACTGTAAGGTATATTGTTGTTGTTACATTGCAAAGAGGAGAGGAATAATATTCCTCATTCTATTATAATGCTGGATGCTGAGTAGGAAAAAAAAAACAATCGTTTCCAGAGGTGCTCGTGAGTGAAGTACTGGGCATACTCTGGCTACAAAGCTAGCAGCTACCACGTATAATCGCTCATCTTGCTCGGCTGTTATTAATACCAAACTTTCGTTGAAGACAGACGCCCAAAGTTTAGGATACTTTACTCATAGCTCAGTCACTTCAACGCTGCTACTCAAAGGTTTTCTTCAACACTTCGAAGTGCTCGTTTCTCTTCGGGGTCCACGGCAATTCTCTGAAATTTATTTTATCCCGACATGAGATAGGTTGATAAGGGAGTGCGCGCAGGGAATGATCCTAGTGTTGAAGAGGGTAAGCGACTCTCAAATGAGCTACTCATTAGTTCGAATAATCACTCACTGATTCATAATGGAGTAGGACGGCCAAGCGAGGCAAGCGAGGAGCTGACCTCTACTCTTACAGGGCCGCTCCCCCTCAAACAAAAGTTGCTGAGGATGCGAACATGAACATATATTCTTTTTCTTTTACTGAAGTACATGCAAGAGGGAAAAACTGAATGAATAAAGACTCAAAAGTTGGGGCTCTGTGCTACCCCCGGGAGCCGTCTACTGTCGACAGCGTCTCGAAGTATGCTTCAGACCCCACTCAGTGGTGTGGACGAACATGCTGGTTGTTGCCCCCGATCGGTTTCTTGGTCGAGTGGCCGCCCGCGCGCACGTAGCTCTTGCGCTTGGGCTGCGGCTTGGGCTTGGGCGCCGCCTTCTTGGTCGTCGCCTTGGACTTGGCCTTCGGCTTAGGTTTGGGCTTCTGCTGCACCTTGGCCTGCTTCGACTTGACAGCCTTTGCTTCAGGCTTTTGTGGGGTCTTGGGCTTCGAGTTGACGGCCTTCGCCTCGGGCTTCTGCTGAGCCTTGGGCTTCGAGTTGTTGACCGGACCCGAGCGAGGGGCAGGGGTCGGCGTCTTGGCGCTTGGAGCTTTCCGCACGGATTTGTACGGCGCCGGCGTCTTTTTGCTCGGGCTGTAGGCCGCTGGCGTCTTCTTCTTGGCGGGAGGCTTCGGCGTGGACTTGGCAGGCTTGTAGACCGACGACGGGGCTTTCGTGACAGGAGGCTTCGCAGTGGCAGGCTTCTTTGTGCACGGAGCCTTTGTCGTGCCAGGCGCGGAGCTGGGGCGCACCGTGGCGGGAGGCGACGAAGTCTGAGGAGGAGAGCTCGTTCCAGGCGGTGGAGCTGTTCCTGCTTCAGGAGAAGACGAGCTAGGAGGTGAAGATGTTCCAGGAGGGTACGCTGTGCTCGGAGGCGAAGTCGATCCAGGAGGGTACACAGTGCTTGGCGGCTGGGTCGTTCCTGAAGGGTACGCTGAGCTCGGGGGCTCAGTCGTCCCCGGAGGAGAAGATGTACAGGGAGGCTGCGTTGTTCCTGGAGGGTACACAGTACTCGGTGGTTCAGCCGTTCCACTTTCAGGGGTACCCGTGCTGGGCGGTTCGGTCGTGCTCGGTGGCTCCGTCGTGCTCGGCGGCTCGGTTGTAGTAGGACGTGCTGGGCGGTTCGGTCGTGCTCGGTGGCTCCGTCGTGCTCGGCGGCTCGGTTGTAGTAGGAGGCTCGGTCGTGCTGGGCGGTTCGGTCGTGCTCGGTGGCTCCGTCGTGCTCGGCGGCTCGGTAAGGCTCGGTCGTGCTGGGCGGTTCGGTCGTGCTCGGTGGCTCCGTCGTGCTCGGCGGCTCGGTCGTCACGGGAGCCTCCGTCGTCGTTGGAGGCTCAGTCGTCGTTGGAGGCTCGGTCGTGCTTGGTGGCTCGGTCGTTCTTGGTGGCTCGGTCGTCACGGGAGCCTCGGTCGTAACTGGTGGTGCCGTTGTTACAGGAGGGGCCGTAGATGGCGGTGCCGTTGTCGTTGTTGGTGGCGCTGTCGTTACCGGGGGTGCCGTGGTTGCAGCGTCGGCGAAGGCCATCTTCAGCCGTCTTTCCGTGACACGATTGTCGGGAAACGTGCACCCCCATTTCGAGCGCGTAACGAGTGCACACTCGGCATCCACCTTGGCCACGCACTTTTTGCCGTCGAAAGTCTCCAGCGCGGAATGGCAGTCAGAGATAGCAACATCCCCCTTTCGGGGGCACCCTAAGCCCAGTGGCATCGGTCCAGTGCCCGTGCAAGGCTCGCCCCGTTCGTTGGGGAGCGAGTAAACCGCGTCATCTTGCACTGGAACCAGCATGTCGGCGTTTGCGAACCCGACGACGACGCAGGCGAGTGCGAGGACAGTCCCCAGTCGCATTGGTACCATATCCCCACTTTGAAGCCCAAGTGATAGAGTCCGAGGCGGTGGGGAGGAGGCAAATTGCGGAATGAACTCGGAGCCGCAGCGCGCTCTTCGTCGGCGACTAGCTACCGGCCGCATATGCCGATCTTGCCTGGCGTACCGCGAAAGGCTCATGCAACATGGACCATGAAAGGCCGGAGTGCAGCTGGAATGCAGTTTCAGAGCAGGTTTCAGGCTTTCCGGCAAAACGGTTTCCGTAGATTATAGCGTCACAGTAGTTTTTATTTGTTTCGCCAGAGGGGTTTTCCCCCTGTAATCATACCTACCTGCACGAACGGGTGCGACTTAACTCGACCCCTGTTGAAAACCTGAAAGGCGGTAGATCCTTTGAGCCGCCACTGAGCGCAACTATGCCGTATTTGTGCTTGTTGAGGTGCTGCCTATTGGGTTAATTTACACCTTACAATTTTTATTATTTCTTATCTCGGCGGCAATATGTTCATGGTCTGAAAAACGGTTAACAAACAGTTGTTGGTCTTTTCTTCTTTTTTTCCCGTCGAGGATCCATGCAATGAATCCATATTACTCACCGCTAACGCTCCACGGTTGAAAATGTCTAACAACAAAACCAAGGAAATTACTAACAGGCGAATTCGTACACCCGAACCTGGCAGCAGGTTCGGAAACAAAAGATCGCCTGGGAGTGACCCATGAGGCGGTACTGAACTTTGCCACGGAGGACAAGTAGACGAGGTCAGCACATTTAACCGGTGGCGCCAATGCTGATACATTCAGTGCGTCGATGTATGATGCTGGCGCTAAAACCGCCACATCTGTAATAGATGCCATTCCAAATCTATTTCTTTTAGACGTAACGCGCAAAGTCTTGCAATGAACGTGGCCGTGTTGCGCGTGAAAGAACACGAGGCACTTAATAGCTAGCTACCGAGCTTTCAGCACCAATGAGCTACTATCCTATATATACCGCCTACTACTGTAAGCGTCAATGTCCTGTGGCACGCCTCTGCGTGACGTACTCTTGGGGATTTGGATTTGCGACCCGTCCACCCAGAAACTCGAACCGACTTTTAAATTTCAAAAAGTTTTACAATTGTCGCTGCAGACGGGAGTAGAGGCATCCCCAAAAGACAGTTGATTCCGCGATTGCCTCTAAGGGCATTGTGGCATACCGACGCTGTTGTTGAAAGGGGTTTTCAAGCTGCGCACGCCCGGCGGATGACCAGCAATATGGTTACGGATTCCCGAAACAAGTCAAGGATAGACCGGAGCTTTCCGTCCAAACCACCACAGTAAATACTGAATGGTACACGAATGTATATACTGAAATATGTTGTTTTGTATATATGCAAGGTGGGAGATACGATTGAATAAAGGTTCAAAAATTGTTGGGACTCTGCTCCGCTACCTTCAGGGGCGGCCGTCCACTGTCCACAGTCATCGTCGCCGAAGCTCAGTTGTATGGACGGTACTGCTGTTTGTTGCCGCCGACCGGTTTCTTGGTCGGGTGGCCGCCCGCGCGCACGTAGCTCTTGCGCTTGGGCTGCGGCTTGGGCTTGGGCGCCGCCTTTTTCGTCTTGGTCTTGGACTTCGACTGGCCCTTGGGCTTAGGCTTGGACTTCTGCTGCTGGGCCTCGGCCTGCTTCGACTTGACGGCCTTGGCCTCGGGCTTCTGCTGAGCCTTGGGCTTCGAGTTGTTGACTTGGCCCGAGCGGGGGGCAGGGGTCGGCGTCTTAGCGCTCGGAGCTTTCCGTACGGGTTTGTACGGCGCCGGCGTCTTTTTGCTCGGGCTGTAGGCTGCTGGCGTCTTCTTCTTAGCGGGAGGCTTCGGCGTGGACTTGACAGGCTTGTAGGCCGAGGACGGGGCTTTCGTGAGAGGAGGCTTCGCAGTGGAGGGCTTCTTTGTGGGGGCATCGGTGCACGGAGCCTTGGTCGTGCCAGGCGCGGAGCTGGGGCG
>JAIKVE010000991.1:0-14485 GCA_024679115.1 Phytophthora pistaciae
CGGCCCTTACGACTGCAACTAACCACAAAACCTTCCGCCGCGTAGCGGTGGCGCTCGGCTAGTAACGTCTCAATGAGAGTTCCGCCAACCAAAATCCTTAAGCCGAGGACACGGGAAATTACCCACGAGGCGGGAATCTGGCTGTACATTGCGCTCGGTAGGGCAGTGGCGCTCACTTCTAGATTTCCAGTCTTCTAGCACTCCAACTCACCTGGGAGCTGCATCGGAAAAGAAACGCGACTTTCAGAAGCGCGTGCGTTTAACCAAGGACCAGGAGCTGCAGATCTGTAGGCGTCAGCACGATTTCCCTGCTGCCACGTACAAGGAATTCGCTGCGTGGGCACGGATGCGCTTCAACCTGTTCAAGACGCCCTCGAAGCAAGTCATTTTGCGCGTGCTCAAGGGCGAGACCAGTCTCAGCCGGCTCACACCTGACTGCCTCAGCCGCAAGAAATGGCGCCCTCCCTATCAATTGGAGCTCGACCAGTGCGTGGTAGAGTTCATCACGGAGTGCGAAAACATCCAGTTCTCCCTCACCGGCCGCATGATCATCGCCCAAGCGCAAAAGTTCGCACGCCGGCTCAATATCCTCTCATCCTTACAGCCTAGGTCTGGCTATTCCTGGCTCCGAAACCTGCAAGACCGCTACGGCATCCGGTGGCGGCGTGCGTACGGTGAGTCCGGAGAGGTTGATTTGAGGGAGGTGGTGGATGACTTCCAGCGACTGCGTAGAGCTATTGGGCAGTACGTAGGGAGCGATGTCTATAATATGGACGAAACAGGATTCTACTACAACCAAGCACCGCGCGGCTCCCTCTGTCTCAATGAAGCGCCCGCTGTGAAGCAGGACAAGTCGCGGATTACACTAGCGTTGTGTTGCAATTCAACAGGAAGCGACAAGCGGTCGCTTCTCTTCGTTGGGAAAGCAAAGGAGCCACGATGGCTCAAGCACAAACCTAGCGATGTCGAGTACAAGTCGTCCAACAAAGCGTGGATGACCACGGATATCTACCAGATGTGGTTGAAGGACCTCGACGACTCGATGCGCACTCAAGGTAGGCGCATTCTTCTGCTCGTGGATAATTCATCTTCTCACAGCGACGAGGGCATCCAGCTCACCAACGTCCGCGTGGAAAAGCTACCACCGAACACCACCTCGCCGCTCCAGCCGCTCGACCAGGGTATCATTTATTGCGTCAAGCGTGATGTCCTTAGCAGAAAGATGGACTTCGCGCTGGAGCTAGTAGACGACGGTACTCACGACAATCCATATAAAGTAGGGATGCAGAGAGGGGTGCAGTGGAGCGCAGATGCATGGCGCGATCTATCAGCAAAGACGATTGAGCACTGTTGTGAACCGACATTGCAAGAAGTGGGAGATGACAAACAGGATACTAGTCAGAGGCCGCACCGCTCTAAGCGGCTAAGGTCGCAAAAGCCGACTAGTGCTAAATCTGTGAGTGCTAAAATGTGTCACATTCCAATTCCTAAATCTTTAAAGGAAGCTTTTGCTGGGCCATATGCCAAGCAGTGGGGGGCAGCAGTAAAGGCGGAGTTTGAAGCGCTCCTGCAAAATGGAACATAAACCCTGTCCCACTTCCGCCTGGCAGAAGAGCATTAGGCTGCCATTGACTATTTGATGTTAAGTACAATGCGGACGGTACCGTAGATACGTTTAAGGCAGGCCTGGTCGTTCAGGGCAACTCCCAAATGTACGGAATTGATTATAAAGAGATCTTTTCCCCTGTTGCTCGTTACGAGTCCTTGCGTCTACTGCTAGCGCTGGCTACGTCGCTTGGCCTGCACTTACATCAGATGGATGTATCAACGGCCTTTCTAAATGGCCTGTTAAATGAGACCATCTACATGAGACAGCCACTTGGGTTTCGCCACGGATCGGCCTCCATTGTGTGCAACTTACGGAAAAGTTTGTAAGGTCTAAAACAGGCGCCTAGAATTTGGTATGGCGATCTAAACGAGTTTCTAAAGTCTTTAGAATTTTTGCGGTGCAATAAAGAGTACTGCTTGTACCAGAAAAAGTGGGAGGTTGATGGAGTCGTCCACACACTTATTGTTTGTGTGTATGTGGATGACTTGACCATTGCGGGTTCACATCTGAGCTCGATCCAAGAGCTAAAGAACAAACTATCAGAGAAGTTCACAATGAAAGATTTAGGAGAGCTACATTTTCTTCTGAAAATGGAAATCAAAAGAGATTTAGAAGCTAAGACTTTGCGGATCTCGCAACAGAAGTATACAGATACCACTAAGCTTTTTGAACAGTACCACTCTTTTGGTTCCTAGAGGTTACAAGCTCTGTACAAGAAATGTGATGTTGCGGGTCATGAGTGGTCGGAGACTTTAGCTTAGGCGAGTGTATGTACGCCATTCACGGGGCTATCCGTGCTATTTAGTTAAGCTAACACCAAACTTCCAGATGCAAATGCCCGTCTAGAATCTAAGCTGTGCAACCTTCTGGTGGAGGTATCCTTGCAAAACCAATTTTCGTACTTAACACATATAGAGGGTATGCGTTGATCGGGTGTTCAAAAAGCTTAGTGGTATCTGTATTCATGACTTGCTACACAAGTATAATATGCGAGATTGTAATACTGAGCCAACACCACAGGCAAAGAGTATTATGCCACAGAAGAAAGAGACTCTTACGCCAGAGCAGATCGCGGCTCAGCCGTTCGATTATAGAGGATTAGTAGGGTCCCTAATGTACCTAGTAAGAGGCACTAGACCTGACATAGCTAATGCTGTGAGGGAACTAAGTAAGTACTTGTCTTGCTACAATAAAAGTCACTGGAGAGCTGCTCAGCGAGTACTAAAGTACTTGAAAGGAACGTCGCAGTATGGCTTAATATATGATGGCAATAGTACAATTAAGCTTGAGCTATACACAGACGCGAGCTTCGCGAATGCACATGAGCAAAGGAAATCTATTACGGGTTACGTATCGCTACTCGCTGGTGCATGCATCACATGGAAAAGTGTAAAGCAAGATGGTATAAGCCTCAATACAGCGGAGTCAGAACTAGTCGCAGCAAGTGAAGGCGTACGAGAAGCAATGTGGCTACGGCTACTACTAAATGAGTTAGGATACGGACAAGTACTACCGACTCAGTGTTGGTGTGATAATACTGCCGCCATTAGTATTATTAAGGACCCCTGTAGTCATTCGTCCACAAAGCATGTTGGTATCAGGCATCTTTATGCTCGTGATAAACATGAAGAGGGAAGTATCACAGTGGCGTACTGTAATACGAACGATATGATAGCGGATGCACTTACTAAGCCGTTCAGTCAGAACCAGTTTGAAAAGCTCCGAGACATGATGGGAGTTAGGGATTTTAATGTCTCAAATTAACGATAAGACTCTAAATTGTATCAATATCAGGAACAAAAGGATACAGAGCAAATGTAACTAACAGTGTCAATAAAAGTGATTTTAGTCCGTAAAATAAGTCAAAAAGCTACTGATAGACAGAGACACAAATTAAAGCCAGATTTACGGAGTGAGAGCAAAATTAAAGATCGAAAGGCATAATTAAGGCCTAAAATCCATGCTAATTGCCTCACCTAGCCCTATTTTAAGGACAGTGAACCGTTCGGGCTATTAGCCCCGTACTCCGAAAGCTGTACACTCGATTTAAGCTAAGTTTTATGCTAAGTGACTCCCTAATCTGTGCCATCGAAAAGTACTTTGGTCATAAGCCGGGTGGTCGCGAGTAGCAGGTAGATCTGACTTTCCCCCCGACATTGTCCCCAGTTGGACGGTTGGCAGCCTGTCGGCGCAAAAAGCCGGGAGCAGTGTGCTCTCTGTGGCCTAGGCCAGGTCTTGCGGTCGTCAAGAGATGTCGGGTGGTTTACGGCCCCACTCCCGAAGGATTTGCAGTGAAATCAGCACTTGATCGTAGGCAAGCAGATGAGGGAGTGAGAACCAAAAGCAAAAGGCGGAGAAGAATATGGGAAGGAGCTTCCGTAATATGTAAGATAAAGTATGAACATCATTTTGGGCAGCCCTCAGTTAACTTGGGTACCAGCGCTGCCTTGAGTACACTAATTTAGACCACCTGAATTTTAAATTTGGGCATGAGACAAGAAAGAATCTGAGAACGAAGTTGAAGTCGTTGAAGTCGAGGAAAGATCTTGAGTACATCGCTGTCATCTTTAGTGGGAGTGTTGCGCCACAATATATAGGCATCTGTATACAGTATATTGAAGTTAAGTATAAAGGCAAAGAGGCAATCTTATTGGCTACTATGGAGCCAAGCACTGCAGCTACGAGGGCCAACCATGTAGGAAAGACGGCAGCAAACCTCAAGATACATAAAGCCGGGTGATGTTCATGAGGGAGATGGCTTTGTCGCCATCTCACTTCCAAAACTGACGGAAAAGAACAATTCAATGCACAACAATAATGCATCGTTTTACGCCATTTACCGTAGCAGTACTATTGGCTTAAAATAATACGCCTATATCCGATTGGACAAAATTTGTAAAACGTGCATTATGCAGCGTTTTGCAACAAAAGGGTTATGCTCAGATGCAACTAGTTTAGCTTCTGTCTCTAACATGAACCTAGAAACAGGCACGCCTTTTTGCGCACCCTTTGTCGAGGTAGTTAAACCAAGTTTTTTTGTCGCTGTACGCGACGGTATGTCAATTGTACTGCTTGCGTCGTTGCCCTGTCCAGTGGTGCGTGAGCGACCCATGGCTTGTAGTCGCGCAAAGCTGGAATGCGGTATGAGCGTCGAAATAGCAGTACGCAAAGGTAATCATAGACATTGCCATATGGTATACTCTTATTGGCTAGACCACCCTGTCACTAAGGAATAAACGTCGCCTAGGACTACGAATACGTTAAATCTTCGACAAAAAACGTGGATTGGCCTGAGTTCAGTATGTCGATTTGGCCGTCACTCACTCAACTTACTTTCAAACTTCGAAGCATCCCCCGGCTCGCCCGGGTAGGCAATACATAGGTTGTAGACGGCCGCACATACGGAAGGAGCGACACACACACCGAGGGTGTGGGGGTGTTCACGGAGGCAGTAGACGCACAGAGGCAGCGTGACACCTAGCGGCGACACACACACGGAGGCGGGGTACTCTCAGCGTCGGTGACTCTCCCAGAGGAGGAGTAGGCAAGGCACTCGGTGGCGGTGACACTCAGGGAGGCGGTGACGCTCCCAGAAGAAGAGGAGGGGGTGGTGACCCTCACGGAGGCGGTGACACTCGCGGAGGGGGTGACACACACGCAGGCGGCGACACTCTCAGAGGAGCCGAAGCTCTCAGACAGTGAAGCCCATCGAGGTGTGGGCACGTACGGAGGTGGTGAAACAGTGATTTTGATCAAGATAAGCAGTCAAGATGCACCGTATCACCAACAACTGGGATCTCCTGTGCACCTTTCCATCTGCTTCGGTGTTATCAGAGTTTCAAGGGCTTGAGTTATGTTGCACAAGGGTCGCACACACGAATCCTGTTGTCCGATGCCGAATTTGCGACAGAGAAGATCACGACATGTCTGAGCGAAGATTGCGGTGTAACAGCGTGACGTGTAATCTATACGGTCGGTGCAAGCTTGCCTGGAAGGTATGGAGCTGTGAATTCTCGAAGCAGTAGCAGGTTTACCACAGCGGATCGACCATATCTGGGGTGATGATATTACGTGTCGTGGAGAACACAAGACAGTGATAACAGATGAAATGAAGAAGTTCATTTTGCAGCAAGATGAATGTGCGGTGCCTCCTCAGCTCATTTTAAGCAAAACATGCGCCGCTGCTCGGATATTGTGGCGCCAACAAAAGATTACCCATACTTAGCCCAAGTGACAAACTGTACGAAGTAATTACGCCGTCTACGAGGTACGAAGAACTCCGTCAAGGCAGTGAAGAAGATTGTTCAGCAGTATTCATACAATCCTACAGGCGACTACAATCAGCCATTCGGTTTTGGCTCCAGAGAAGACAAGGATGGATTCACGTATGTAGGAAAGAGAACTGACCAAGTCTTCTTCGTAATTGGAGTGACGAGTCCCGTGCTGGTTGACGCCTGTATCGAATATGCATCGTCTAGCCTTTTCACGATGTTCCATGCTGACGGAACATTCAAGTTAAGTGATCTCGGGTATCCTGTCGTTACGTGTGAATTTTCGGATTCAACACGCGTCTATCAACTTGCTGTATCTTCTTCGTCAGCAGGCGGACCGCGAAAGAATATGCAATGTGTTTGAGCTCGTTAGTTCGTGTGACGAAACGGGTCCGGCGGTGATGGGCGATGCTGAAGATGCCCAGCTCAATGGTTTTCAGCAAGTGTCGGCGTTCTCGGGAGCGATATATCTCATGTGCTTTTTCACGTCTTGTATAACGTGCGGAAGCGAACAAAGCACTTGACACCGGCTGCCCGTAAGGCTGTGATGGATGGAATTATTCGGATTCACTACGCGGAAACTATGAACGTGTTCTACAGCGAAAAAGATCAACTTCTTTCTACCTGGCGCTCGTTTCCGGAATTGGAAGGATTCATCAAGTATTTCACTGAGCAGTGACTTGACAGCCGATTCTGGCGCTGGCAAGCGTTTCATACGCCGACTGGGTTCGCGACAACAAACAACCCTTGTGAAACGTTCAATGCTCTACTGAAGAAGTATACAGGTCGCCGTCGCTTCTTCATGTAGCGACTTCTCTCAGTGACTATGACAGTCATAGAAGATGTTCCGAAACAAAAACCAGCAGCTGATACCGAACTGCAAGCGGCTTAGACGTCTACGAGCCGTGCTGCTTCTGCAATGATCAAGAATGGACGAGTGGCGGCATACGCTACGGATAATCCCTTACTCTGTCGCGCGAAGCAATTGTCCCGAGATGATGAGCCAGAAGCACAGGCACTCGAGAATCTGTGTAATATGCTGGATAGTCCGTTCCGCGCCCCTACTGAAAATGCACGTGAGAGCGAAGAGCATGACCTAATTCTCGGCCCAGCCTTACTAGTACGTGATCAGCGGGCTCGAGCGTCGCAGTTGTACAAGAACGTAGTCAATTGGTCTCTGTGATACGCCCATATCTCGGCAATGCCATAGGGCGGGTGGATTGTGGACATTGAGAAGTGCACCTGCGGCTGCAAGTACTTCATGATGTTCAAGTGTTGCTGCCACATCCGTTTTGCTCAAAAGACAAACAAGCTGGCACGGCCCGGTATTGAGGATGAATACTCTTCAACCGACAGATCCGCAAGGCGAAATCTAACAAAACCTCGGAATCAAACGAAACCCCGCAACCAGCAAACACGACACGCCATTACGTCTACACGGAGCACCTGAAGGGAGGCCGCTTCAAGCCTCCCTCGACATCCAGTACATCCTGTGCCCCGACACGTAGCTGCGATGATACAATCACCGGCCCTCCGGTTGTCATCGGACTGTTGTTTGTCACCGGGACTCCGACTGTCACCGCTCGGCTAGCTGTCACCGGGGCTCCGACTGTCAGCGAGCTCCGGGCTGTCACCGGGCTGTTGTTAGGGCTCTAGCTATTGATACTACTTAGTATTATGCGTAGCCTAGCAGGGAGAAATGCTAATGGAGCATTCTACATATTGCATTTGAATCACATTCATTCAGAACATCTTTAAAGGAAGTCGCTCTCTTCGCTAGTTGTGTTACCAGTGCTGTTTTCGCTATCGCCATCACTCTCCTCAATATCGCTACCTTCACTTGAAGAAAGAGGCGCATTAGGACGCGGGGGTGGACGGCAATCTGGTACCCGTTGTGACTTCTGATTGAGTGAGTTGCGCAGCGCGTAAACCATGTCCCAGTAGGGGCGGTTGTAGCGTCCAGGTCGGCATTGGGCTCGGTGCTCCCGTTGCTCGTTAGCCGAATACGTCGTTGCTAGACACCGATCACATCGACGCGTTCTAAAAACCACCACTTCCGTAGCATTGTCCGCTTGGTCAATTCCACCAACTAGCACGTAGCAATGCAGGCGAAAGTCTGGCGCTCTAAACCAAGCCCCTGCGTGCGCGAGGTCGCCTCTAAAGAGGGCAATGTCGCCGCGGTGATATCAAATTGTACGGCGAGGTGTTAACTCTGTTTCAGCTCCAAATGACCCAGGGTACGCATGTAGGAAAGTGTTGTCCATTAGGGCGAGGTCGATGTAGAAATAGCTGCTCTGGAACATAGGAAGCTCGGTCTCTGATTGGTCCGTTCTCTTTTATCCGGTGTTTCAAAAAGCATACACATCTGTTCCCCAGCGGACCTCGGTGAGGTATAACGGGTGGACTTCTATTGGCCAAGATGGACAAAAACACTACGGTTATCGACAAATACGCATAAAAACTGCATTTGTCGTGTCGCAATTTTTTGGAAGCTGCAGTTCGCTGTTGGGGAACAGAGTTCCACACCGGTGATACTCTGTTCCCCAACAGCGACAATAACCGAGGCTTGAACTACGTCTCGCGTCAGCAGCGCATGGGCAGTCTCGAAGGAAGGGAAGTCTCGGTGCATGGCTTGGTCCTGCCCGTTCGGATGCGCGAACAGTGCGTGCCACCCTTGTATGTCTAGTATCCAGCTGTCATTGGCGGTTAGAAGCATCTCGCTTAGCATGTCGTGCTCTGCCTGTATGGCCGGCGTTATCACAGTGATGTTGGCTTGGAGGCGACTGCGGTCCCGGTCCTCTGAATACACCTCCCTGGATATTGGCTCGTAGTCGAGGCCCTCGATCTCATCCAGCACCGCATCGCACAACGCCGCCGTGATCCCAATACTACCAACGACGTAGCCGTCGTTCCAAAAAGATGCAATATCGTGGCGCGAAAGACGGCTGTTCATTGTCACCAATAGCAGACAACTGACAGCGTTCTCAAACGTCTCAGGTCACGCCCTCAAACTTGCCAGGCAGTATCTTCAAACTTGGCAGGCAGCGCCCTCAAACTTGGCAGGAAGCGCCATCAAACTTGGCAGGACGTGCCCTCAAACTTCGCAGCGGGGCGCTTTCAAACTTGCCAGGCCGCGCTTTAACACTTTTCTCACAGGCGCGCAATTTTCGTCACACTATCTACCTCTGGTGGGAGCGATGTAGCAGCAGACAGCAGTCGAGGTAGCGACCGATTTAGCGGCAGACAGCGGTCGATCCAGCGACAAGCAGCAACCAAGGCAGCAGGCCGCGTTGGTGGGGCGTGCAGTCGAGGCGGCAGGTCGCGCAGGAGACAGTAGCAGGCAGGCAGCGCTGGAGGTGGGAGCAGACCGCAGGCCGCACTGGAGACAGCAGCAGGCAGGCCGCAGTCGAGCAGCAGCAGGCAGGCAGCAGGCCGCGCAGGAGACGGCGCTCGAGGCAGCGGTAGGCGATGGTCACTGGCCAAAAAAATCGGGAATGAGCGGCGGTGTTCGGTAGGGCAGCGTTTTGCAGCCGCTCGTTACGTGGCCACCTATTATTGGTTAATAAGTTTTACTATCTGAGGGAACGAATGTGGCAAATCTGTGGATTTACCTGTATGGCATCTGTGCCGTTACATTTTTAGACTGTGCATTTCTCCTTTCCTCTTTGGTGGTTCATGGCTTAGCCCTAGCGTAGGATTTTTTTGGCTAGGAGAAGCGATATGATTGGTGGGATGTCCGTTGTGTCTTTTTTATTCATGCCATAATCTGTGTCGGAGGCGAGGTAAGTGAACGGCTTTGCCGTCCAGGTGTGTAGTATATTGTGCCAGACCGAATGGTTCGAAATACCAGACATCCGTGCAATCCACAATCCATGGGGCACTGAATTAATCAGGCTTGGGCCGCTTGGACCACCGGGTCACGAATTACCCAGTATTGTTTTTTTGTAAACCCCTATAGATATCGTTTACCTTTGCCGGACCGGAATTGGGTTATAGCAATACAGAATCGAGTATGTAACTTGTGTCACACACTGTTCACCCACTGCAGATTCTTTGAGATCCTTGGGTGGATTGGGGGGGGGGGTATACGCCAGTCACTTACGATTCTTCACTCAACGCACTGGTCAGCACTAAATAGACACTCACTTGCGCGCACCACCCTCACATAATCAGGGAACGGGAACTATACGAAACTTAAAGTCAATCACACAGCAATCAATCCAGTCTCGGGGGTGACTACCATAATCGCTTAAGACGGTACAGCACGCTATTGGAAAATGAAGCTCACATCCGAGGTGCGATGCCCCAGTACTCCGTGATACCATTGAGCCCCCATAATAACAGGTTCGCCCCGCTGGTGCGGCCTTGAGCGTCCTCCATTTCGCTGTCTGCTTCGAAGAGCCAGGTCCGCATCTAAGCGCAAAGAGTCTTGTCGATATTCGCGGTGTCTAAGTCCGGTCTAAGCGATGCGTCGTGTTCTCGGCAAATTGGTTTCTGATTGATCTTTACGGTTGGCCAGCTCTTTTATATCACTCCACTGGCTTCTAATAAAGGTTTCACTGTGTTTGGCTTGACTTGGGCATGCTTCGACTTTTTGACAGTGTTTCGTTATACTATACGTGCTAGGCTTGTGCATGTAGGGACTTGCCAACAGCTTTTCAGTATGATTGACTGGGTCTGTGTATGTGGGGACTAGTTGACGGCGTTCTTCCTTCAGTATTCCTCATCAAATGATGACAGCGGTATCTGGGTACAGCGTCTCCTCGTCACGGAACCGGACTTCTCCTTTCGATGGGCGGTTCATTGTGTATCGCTTGGGCTTTTTGGTATCATCCGTCTGGCATCGACACCACAGTGCGGGCACTGTTGGTGGCTGCTGAACTTGTTAATTGGTGTGTCGGAGTCCATTATGGGCATTGGGGTCAGACCGAATGAATCGTCATATCCGTTCCCATCCGAGTCTTTATGTTCATACTGTCAGTGAGATGGGTTTGGTTGTTCAGGAATTTTATCTTGGACGACCGTTAGATTGTGAAAGATGTTTGTAGATTAGCTTGGCGGAGGCCATGGACATCAGACCCACACTAACAGCACCAAGGTCTGCGTTCCATTGACAGCTCCGTTTCGGATCTTAGACGTCACAACACTATTGAGTTCATTAAGACACGACGTGACCGGGCGCTTGCTACTAGGGTTGACAAATCGTCTCGTATTGGCGCAAATCTTCTCCCTCCTTAACCTGCGTGGATCGGCTGTCAAAATCCTCATGTCATCCTAAAGCATATCATGTCCATACAAATGCAACATATCAAGCAAAGCCTGGTCCCCGGTAGGGTTTTCGAGAGGTTGGGGGAGTGCTTTTGGTGGAGTCCAGGCATAATGTCGCGCACACCTATTGAGACACTTTCCTTCTCAAGGGTTCTTGGTGTGAAGACCGAATCGGATCGAATTGGCGCATGTTCCCTCCCATTAGAATGTGTGAATCGGTTGTCGAAATCACAATTTCTTGCAAAACCATATCGTTTCCGAGCAAATCCAACGTACCTGCAGCTAAGGGAAGCAGAAGAGAACCCAACGAAGAAGGACGAGTGTAATTGCAGCCTTGCTACTAAAATACGCGACCAAGCTTGGACCTGGTATCTTGCCCGAGTGGTCTAAGGGGGCGGACTTAACCCCAACATTTTTTGTCCTTGATTTAAGGACAAAATTCGCTTAAGTACGAGGTACTTTCCGGGGTTTTGTCCTTAACTCGCGAAAAAGGACCAAAATAGACTTGGCGTTTGTATCGAGTGTAATCACGCCCGGGTAAGTACGAGGTGTCATTTGTAACATGTACATAAATTGTGTGAGAGGCGTAACGTCTGAAGCCAAATAATGAAATCAAGTTAATGTGCGATTTTTGTCATAGATTTAAGGACAAAAACCCAAAGACGCTATGTTATATATGACACTTTTCAACCTGCATTCTTGTCACGATGGACAATAGAGGACAGTACACAAGGCGCCCCCCTTACAGAACTAATCAAGGGCTTTCTGTCCATAACTATATGGCGGTGTATAACTCACAAATAATGGCAGTATAAGCTTCTAACTTTTGGTCCTTTTATTTGTCCTTAATCTGGGGCCTGTTGGGGTTAAGATCCGCTAGACGTTACAGTCTGCGTGGGTTCAAACCCCACAGATACCAACGCGCACTCTATCTCTCTGTTGCAGAGGGTGGGGACTGTCAGCCACCATTTCCACTGCTTGCGCCGGCCTGGTGGGGGGCCCTGTTGCTGCTGGATTTTGTGGTCGGTAATTTATTTTTCAATCGCGTGCTGGGTGCCGCCATGGTGGTAATTTATGCTCCTGGGTCCTGTGTGCGCCGGGCAGTAGCTTCAAATGTTACGGATACGCCCGGGCGGCTCGTGTAGAAGGCTTGCAACCATGGCGGCTTCCACCCAGTTTGTTCAGCGTGTCTATTGTACCGGCCACCTGGATTGATACACCATATTTTTTCTTTTGGCTATAACTTAACTCGTAGGGCAGCCACAAGAGGTTTCTTTACAGCAAAAGAAGCGTCGTTCCACACAGATCATATATTCTCTATCATTAGGCTAGCCCATTTAGAAACTTGACGTCATGAAGCCAATCTCCGCTCCCGAAAAAACTTTGATTCTTCGAACCCACCGCTATTTCCTCGCTGAGGCTCAGCAAGGACTCGACCACAGCAAGCGCGCCGTACGGCTGCGTGTTCACCAGTGTCTTGGCTTCGGTATGGCCACTATCGCGCGCGTCGTCGCAGCCGAGAACAAGCGCAAACGCGGGGAGACGACAGCGCCATCCGCTGAGCCACCAGGTCGTCTGAGGGAGACCGTCGAAAAATACGGTAAATTAATTGAGCAAATCCTTACCGAACGAAATATTTCCGGCAAGCCCGCCACGTCGCAGCACATCGCCGACAAGGTACAAGAACTGACAGGTGACGACGTCTCAGCACGCACTGTTCGACGCACGCTACGGGCAATGGACTGCTCGTTCAAGGTTGGCGAGCGGCGCGACATCCGCGCCGACAATGAGGCCAATGTGGCCTACAGACGTAACTACCTGGAGCGCAAGCGTGCCAACCTCAACAAGCGCACGGCCATCCGAACTGAAGTCTTCCTCGACGAGTCCTACTGCAATCTTCACCACGTCGCCCAGAGGACGTGGCTTCTACCCAAGATGCGCCGCTCACTCCCATCCGGGAAGGGGCGGCGCTTCTGCATTATCGGCGCCGGCGCCATCACGCGAGTTGGCAATCATCGGACGCGCGGCGAGTGGGTCAAAGGATCCGTCAAGGTCTGGGCCGCTGATAAAGCTGCCAGTACATCCACGGACGACTACCACGGCAACTTTACCAGCGAAAAGTTTGAGCGGTGGTTTGGGCAGTTGTGTGAGACGCTGTCCGACGAGTACGGCGAGTGCAACATCATGATGGACGGCGCCAAGTATCACAAGCGTGACGTCGACGCCGCCCCCGCCAAGGGCAAGAACAAGGAGACACCCGTTAAGTGGCTGCTCCGCCAGGGGTTCCCGGCTAGCATGCTTATGAAGAAGGAGCTGCAGCAGCTCGTGGAGGAGAAGCGCGGTCAAACAAGCTACGAGACGGTGAAGATTGCTGCAAAATGGAGCCACAAGGTGCTCTTTACGCCCCCGTACCATCCTGAGTTGCAGCCCATTGAACTTATCTGGGCTGCAATCAAGAACCCGATAGCCAGAAGCCCGTGCAGCACGATGGCCGAGCTGGAGGCGAAGATCCACCAAGGTATCAATGGCATCACGTCGAAAACGTGGGTGAAGGCGTACCGCCACGTCCAGAACGTGGAGGAGTACCTGGAGGCGGCGGAGCCGGAGAACGAGTCCGACCCGGAGATTGGCACGGAGGACGAGACGGAGTAAAATTATATTCCACAGTCTATATGTTTTCATGAATATTGGAAATAACAGGTTGCAATCTATTGGCCCCCGTGGTCACCCAGCCCTATTCAGATCTGAGAAAAATATCTGAGGAGCGAAATCATTCGTCCAAATTGACGAGTCCCTGTCGCTTTCACAGCTTTATGCTCGCTTTAACAGCCCTTAACGAACGCGGATTGGCTCATTTTGAAGCTGAGATCGTGCTGATTCCAACGGTATTATTTTTACTGTATAACACCAAATAGAGGCCCAGGTACGGCTGCCAGAATCTGGTGTATCAATCCAGGTGGCCAGTACAATAGTCAGGCTGGTAGTAGCGCATGGCCTGCAGGCATGTGTGTGTCGAGCAGCGAAGGCGCCCAGCGGCTATGGAACGCGCTAGGGGCGCGATAAAAGGGGCGCGTCCGGGTGGGAGCGTTTATGTCGGTTTGGCCTGGTATCTTGCCCGAGTGGTCTAAGGGGGCGGACTTAAGATCCGCTAGACGTTACAGTCTGCGTGGGTTCAAACCCCACAGATACCAACGCGCACTCTATCTCTCTGTTGCAGAGGGTGGGGACTGTCAGCCACCATTTCCACTGCTTGCGCCGGCCTGGTGGGGGGCCCTGTTGCTGCTGGATTTTGTGGTCGGTAATTTATTTTTCAATCGCGTGCTGGGTGCCGCCATGG
>JAIKVE010000992.1:0-14475 GCA_024679115.1 Phytophthora pistaciae
CACGCCGCTATCCACCGCCTCTCTCCGACCACCACAGCCGCCGTCACACTTCATTCACCGCGCCGACCGAATAGCCATGTCAACGAAAGTCGAAAGGTTTCATAAAGGATCGAAACGGACTTCAGCGCTTCTTCCGCTTCAGCTTCATCCTCGGCCGAAAGCATATGCCAGCGCCAAGTGCGAGTTGCTCTTCGCCTCTTCGACGTGGAGACTCGAATGAGGATATTTATCGCTGCTGACCTTGATTTCGTCGTACCGTACCTCACAGAAAGATTGCTTTGGGTGTAGCGCGTTTGGCACTCTTGTTACCATTTGCTAGAAAGGCAAATATGCATTCTTCATGTTAAGATGTAGCTCGGTAATTTCAAAAGCTAGAAAATGATCTACTCAAGCCAGGAGGGAATTGTTAACCTCGTTGGCTTGCGGTTGACCCATGTGCTCTTGGAAAGCTCGTTATTAAGGCTGTGGGTCTGTCCGAGGCGGCCGAACATTTACTTTATATTCCACGCCGAGGCCTGTTGCTCTAATATACGGTAGGCGAAGCTTAAACGCTTTAAATTATATGTTAACCAGCAATATGGAAATGCTTTCTTTGTGTTAAGAAAAAGCAATGAAACGAAACCAAATGCCCGAAAATCTTGTTTTGGTATTCTATTGTCGAACTCGAGCGATTCGAGCTGGCACAAAAATCCAGCTGCGAATCGACAAGGCCATTTGATTCGCTATATAAACAGATCTATTTTAGGCCAATCACAACGCATTTCTCATGTTGAAGTGATCCTGTTGAAGTGCGCAATTTGAAGTGAACAATGGAGGAAGCGGTAACCAGTCAGCACGCGCATCCGAACAAGGTCTACCACTGCCTGCACGCGTACTACAAGCTCGGCTACACAAGGCAGCACGTGGGGTACATCTTCAACAAGTCCGAGCGCACTATTAGCAACTGGATCAAGACCTACGAGGAGACTGGAGCCTTTCAACGCGCTCGGGCGCCCTCGGAAAGGACATTCTCGGAGGACCATCGAACCTGGCTGCTAGCCTATTATCAAGCTCACCCTCTTGCCTACCTCGATGAAGCCCAAAACGCGTTTCAAAACGCACATCGGCTCACGATATTGAAAACGTCGGTGTGGCGGATTATCCATGAAGGCGGCCTCATCTGGAAGGTCTTAGAGCGGGGGGCGATGCATTTAAAGGAGCAGGACGTGTTTCGTTTCGTCGAAGAACTCAGCTGCGTGAGCTGGAGATACAGCAACCTTGTTTTCCTCGATGAGGTCTCTTTCGACAATCGAGGCATGATACGCAAGCGAGGGTACGCCCTTCGCGGCAAGAAAGCCGCGATCCGAGGAGACTTCGAGCGGAGCCCCGCGTGTCCATCTTGGCATTCATCGGGATCAATGGCATCATCGACTACTTCAACACCGACGGGACCTTCGACCGAGCGGATTTCACGAAGTGCTGCCAAGATTTTGTGCACTCACCACGTGTGCACGTGCGCCTATATCCTGGACGAAATTTAGTCTGGATCCTAGATGGTGCGGCAATTCACAGACACCCCGAAATTGTCCACTATCTCCATAGCGTCGGTGTGGTCCCCATCTTTCTTCCAGCCTATTGTCGCTTTTTCAATCCGATCGAGTTCCTGTTCGGCTACGTCAAACGGTCGTTCCAGCGTCATTACACCGAGTTCAGCAAACGTGATTTGCTGCCTTTCATTGTCCAGACCTTCCGCCGCTTTGAAGGATTCAACATGGGGAAAGTTTTCAACCACTGCGGCTGGAAACAGCAAGGACACTTCGACCCTGTTGGTCCACTAACCGTTGAGAACCGACCTCCACCAGAGCTCAACACCGACCACGAACGCATTCAAGATAACTTAGAATTCGCGGAGTTAGAGTAGGAAACGAAGAAGCTAAATCCAACATGCAGGCGCTACGTCAAAGTATTTTTTTTCTCTTGCCCTTGATCGCGAACACTCCGCGCTATTGTAGCCAGGAAGTCCACTGTGATCCCCTGCATCAGTCAATGTGATCCGTGTCCGCAGCATTTTCGTGCTGCATGGTACGGAGCTACGGGGAGGAGGCGCAATGTCGCGCAGAAATCCTTCAATGACAGCTCTGCGAGTCTCGAGGAGGTGTTCGTACTCTTCAAGGCGCCGGTCCAAGGTTCCCAATCACGGCGAATCACCCGATAACCCTCCAATGCGCCTTGCACGCAGTCCAATGCCACGTTCGCCGATTGCGTAACGTTGGCTAAGTGGCTTTCCACGTCGAGTCTGCGGGGCGCAGTAGACTCGCGACACTGGCGGGCGGAGGGTCTAAGATGGCTGATTCCCACGTGGGGCGGTTGAGGTTTCTTGTAATGTGGTTGCCCCACATCCGCCAGACTACAGCTTCACCTTGGAACGTTGAAACTCATACCTCTTGAAGGCTTGCTACGATTTCTCTTAAAGAAACTTCAGCTGTCGCTCCGGCTCGATCTACTTGCTCCGGATGAATGCAGGCGGCCTTAAATCATCCAGATCTTGTGCGCGAATGATGCCAACGCCATACTCATAAATTAGAAGCGACACAGTCTGTCCACGTAGCTTGACCAGCCATTGATGTCACGCCTGATCCGTTTTGCAGGGCCCACAACATGCTTCATCAGCTTGAGCTGCATCACCTTGGCCCACTCAGCAGCTTCGGGCGTCTCCGTAGACCACACGCCGTCTGTCTTTACTGATCGCATTTTCAGTAGGGGCGCGTAAGCTTCCCACAGCTTGTGAACGATCTCGCTGAACAAGCCACCACTCATAACAGCAGGTGCCAGCGCGTTGCCAGACGTGTCGCGCTGGTTGAGGGTTTCTTTGACAATCGGCTGTACCAAGAGCTGGTAGAGCTGCTGTGTTGACACCAGCGGCACAAGAACTGCATCAGCGTGAGTCGTGGTAGGCGCAGATGCCAATCGGGTTGCATCTGCGGCTGATGTCCGCCTCTGTGACGCTTGATCAATCCGTTCCATCGTCAGTCCAGCCCCAGCAGCTGCATGCAAGACCGGTGTAGAGTCTCTGGCTCCGACTCGCTCTGGTACTGCTTGTCCTTCCTTTTGTCCTGCTTCAGCAGCGACTCGCAGGTCTGGTGCGACGCCTCCGGCTGCGACTCGCTCTGGCACTGCTTGTTCTTCTCTGTGTCCTGCTCCAGCAGCGACTCGCAGGTCTGGGGTAGCATCTCCGGCCGCGAAGCGCTCGAGCACTGCTTGCCCAACTTCAGGTCCTGCTCCAGCAACGACGGGCAAGTCTGGGGTGAGGCCAGCAGCAGCGCGCTCTCGAACCACTTGATCGACTTGGTGCTCAGCTCCTACAGGGCTCGATGGTCTTGGGAGGAGCCACCTGAGACGCGCTGTTGGCCGACACAGTCTGCTTGACTCTCAGCTCCAGCAGCGGTGAGCAGGACTTGGGTGAAGCCGCCAGAAGCTGCTTGCTCTGCTGCCAATACAGTATCCGGCGTCTCCTGGTCTTCTGGCGGACCGTGACGTGCTACATTGCCGCGCGCAGGGTATGGCGAGACTCGCCGATGGCTTCGAGCACGAGACGATCTTCCTGACGTCGGCTGCATGGCATTGAGTGCGGAAATGCGGAAAGCGGAATTGCACCTGCACGTGCCTTCAGAGTGATGGTCTTACCCTATGTATTTCATTGAATATTATTTTACGAGGGTTTGTTGGTGCAGAAGGACAGAACAACGGTCTGCTGTTGGAAGGTGTGCGCAGCACGTCTGTGCCGGAATCGTTCAGATTGTTTTGCCTTCCAGAGCTTAGGCTAGTCAAAGAGAGAGAGTTGACAGCCTCGAATTGGATTGAGAACGGACACTCGGTGACCCCGCGCTCTAAAGCCTTGTTTGACATTGAGAACCAATTGGCACCAACTGTCGAAAGCACCAAGTCCGCCCCCAGCCGATATTACACTGTTGAGCATTTGTCGGATCCGCAAAACAATTTATTGGCGCTAAAATCAAGGTCCTTTGTGGTAGATTTGGCTACCAGAGAATGCTATCGTTGTGCAACATCTCAAATGCTGCGGATCCCTTGCAGGCACATACTTTCGGCGCTCTATACGAGGCGAAAGAACGACGGGGTCAAAATTGGTAACTCTGTTGAGCTTTCCTTCCACCCTGCATACACATGCGGCGCATTCCATGACGCTTTCTCCAATTTCAGCATGGCTATACCAATTGAAGCAGACCTCGACCGAAGCATCCCAATGCGACCTCCACCAAAATATTACAATAGCACGGATAAAGAACAATGGTGAAACTCACAAGACCAGAGCATCGCAAGTTCAAGTGGTCAACCACGAAGGTGCTTCAGAATAATAGCAGCACTATCCTCCTCTATCAGTGCAACCGAGACAATAGCACCCAGTGACTACAAGTGCACTATGTGTAAATCGACCCACCACAACGCTAGACGTTGTCCGAATTGTGCACAAGAATCAGATGACCCCAACGGGCGGTTCACGCCTGGAATCTATACTGTAGGAGGCTGTCCGTACCTGGCGTGTGGTGTGTACCCATCGGATGGGTTCTGCTCTACGTTGGACAAGAAGATGGAGCCAACTGAACGCTTCTTTGCTATGACAACTTTACACAACAGCAGCATTTAGCGACCTACACAGCACGATAACAAAATATAAAAATCAAATTGCTCTGAATCATCTTGTACCCTCAGCACTCTTCTTCCTCTATCCGCGGTTTTTGACCGTCGACTTAACGCATACTTTTAATGCAAAGGTCGTGTGGCAGATCGTTGTTTTTTACGCTTGTTACGCCGCTTAGAGGTTTGGGCAGGTGGACCAGGCTGCATGTGGCTGTCAATAGCGACTTCTTCAATTACTCGATCGTCGACACACGCACAAGTAGAGATATGCATCCCATCGACATTTCCAATCCAGTCCCAACTACGAAAAATACCATCTCCCCAATAATCGACCGCGGCAGTCAACATCTCCTCAAACTGCGTGGTCGTAGATGCCTCGTACTTGGCTCGTTCGTATCTCTCTCTCTAGCTAGCTGGAGATCATGGGCTGTATGTTGGGCAATCTCCTCCTCTTCTTCGTGAGTGTGGAGCAAAGCCATACTTCTCGTGGATTTAATCCCAGAAACGCAATCCTTAAACACCCGAGCCGCCACACCGCACTGACCACCTCCTAACGATGGCAACAATTCAGCCACTGCACAGTCAACCAATTGTAGTATCAGAGTTTCAGCCACTTCGAAGTCGCCCGTACGGTGTGCCTGGGTTAGTTTTGCCAAGGCGTCGTACTGGATTGCGCGCACATACTGTAGTTTTGCAGTTCGATAACCCAGCCACAGCTTCTCAAAATTATGATCATCGTTTCTTCCTATTAACTTATCGGTCGCAGGTTCAGAAGCAATCAAGACTTCGAGCTCGATCACTTGTTCAACCGATGTATCAATATTCGTGAAGCACTCATCAATAATACCACCCGTTCCAGCAGGGAAGGATGGGTCTGGAGTAGCTCCCGTTAAGGCCTTCCTTTCCTCGATTTTGAGCGCCATCCACCGCTTCCGAAGCTTCTGTCCTTGCTTTGCCTGTATTAGCCATAGGCTCGTCTTCTTCAAGTCATCATGTCGTCTATTCACTAGTTCCTTCGCGTGTGGTGAACCGTGTAAAGCTACAAAAGCCCAAAACGCTTCATGACAGCTCATTGCTAAGACACATCCAGAAAAATACAAAAGAGAGAGATGTAAGAATAATTCATAAAATGACTAGCCTACAAAGGCATTAGACCTGCGCAGCACAGCAGCCACTAGCTAGACGGCAGCGAGACGGCAGCGAGACGTGGTAAGGCGATAGCGCGAAGGAGAGCAACTGGTCCCCGAGCGACAACCCACAGCAGAGCTCTCGATAAGACAGCAGTGGCGTCTGGCCAATCAGAAGTCGTCTTCTCAATTCAAGGTCACTATCGATAAAGTACGACGAAATCAAGGTCGGTAGTGATAAATATCCCATTTCTGAATCAAATTGAGAATTACCCAGTTCGAAACGAGAATTACTAAAATCAAACGGGAAAATCGTGGGTGCGTGATTTGATTGTCCTTTTTATCGCTTTCCAGAGGCTGATCAGATGAGCAGTTGAGCGGCCAAGTGAGGCAAATCTAATATAATATTCTGTCGTAGAGGTTATTATGTGTTATGCGTATTAAATCATAGAGGCTTTCTTGTTGTGATCTAAGCAGTTCTTGTTTTGATCTTAAAAATTCTCAATTTGATCCAGAAATGGAGCGATTCCGCAACGTTTTGAATCTTATTTTTATTCCAGAAAGTTCGTGTTCAAAATCTGAAAGAGGGGGTACCCCTCTTCCAGATCTGTGATTGGCCGCCAAGATTTATTCCTGCCTTTTCTTCGCATTTCTGAGTTTATTCGTGGAATCTAAATCCTACGGGAATCGCTCCAATGGTGTAATAGGGCACCCTCATTTCTACGAGGTTATAAAAGTTGCAATGATTTGAAAAACACCAAAGTGCAACAGTACAAAAAATACATTGTATCAGTGTGACTCTAGTCCAAAATCATTGCCTACCTCTTCTGCAATGTCAAGTCGCTCTAGCTTCTGGACTAAGCTGCAATATTGTTTTCCTGCACCAGACGACTCTTCACTGGAAACTCCCGCTTGTCAGTCGGTATCGCGAGCTTACTGAAGCCGCTAGCTAGCGTGTCACTGGACAGATTATCCCATGCATTGGTTAGCCACGCAATAAATGTGGCGCGCGACGGCGCCTCTAGCTTAAACTTGTCTGTCGATCCACATTCCTGATGCGCCTTCAATTGACTCTGCAGGTGCTCCACCCAAAGAGTCATTAATTCCAGCTTGAAAGGCTTCATCCATGCGATATCTGCTGGCTGACACGACGCCGTGTAGCCGGGAGGAGTTTCCATAAGTACCACATTGATACTAGCGGCGTATTGCACTACAGCAGGGGTCCAGTGCCCGCTAAAATCATCCCAAAAAAGAAGTATTTTCTCTCCTCGTGATGCAAAATGGTACCGTAAAAACTTGATCGACAGTCCTCCATCCACCACCCTTTTGCGTTGCAATAAATTTGCACGTCATGCTTCTCCATTAATGGGGACACCTTTTTTGATAAATCGCGCCCAAACCCATTTTGTTCCTTGTGGTTGAAATGTTCAGTTTCGGGTACTTTTGACCCGGGTTGATTAACCCTTTCGCGGTAAAGGATACAGAAAGCGCCCTTTTGATGATTTGTCAAAACATGGTAGAGTGTACCCCTCTTAAAGGGCGCTTCTTGTGCCCTTTTGCACAAGTTCAAGCTAGTAATCAACCATCTTTTAAAACAAATCTTAACCTCAGTACAGTGTTCAAGCCATCTACCGACGGTCAGTCAGAAATTACGGTGAAATTCGTCGCTGAGTACCTGACAGTTCGTGAGCCCCCATCATGGTGATTTGGATCGCTTATTTCCGCTCGCAGAGTTTGCCTACAACTCACGAGATCACAGCTCCATCGGTATGTAGCCATTCGTTGCGGATCTCGGGTATCGACCACGTGCTGTCGTCGATTGTGTGTTTCCATCGTCGAAGGCGACGAAGGCACCCAAATTCGTCGCTCATCAACAAGCTATCATCGCTGAAGCTCAAGATGCCATGGTAGCAGCTCAACTCAGGCGGCACGCGCCCTACGACCGGAATCGACCTGACCTTGAATTTGCAGTTGGTGATTCAGTGCTGCTGGATACTCTCCATCTCGACTTGGCGCACCTCGGCACCGACGGCAAGCGGAAACTCGCGGAAAGATTCATCGGTCCATACCCCCATTGTTGCTGTGAGTGGATCGGACACCTACAAATTGGAGCTGCCACCAGGCTTCGGCTCCCCCGGAGTATCATTTCTCCCGACTACGCAAGTATCACCGCGACGACAATGCGACTCGAATCATCCGCGTACCTGTCGTCTTGACCGCGGGTGGCAGCGAAGGACATCTGGTCTCGTCGATCATCGAATGTCGCACCCGCAACGGAGTCCGTCAATTTTAAATTCGTTGGCTAGCCTCAACCTTCGTGGGAGCCGCTGATGAACTTAGGCCAAGTGGGTAATCTGGTTCGTCACTACCTGGACACGCTACCGCCCACTCGCGCTATTGCGCGCGTAAGGCAGGAAGTGTCACGAGTATAGCTCGTGTCCCTCGATGCACACCGCTCTCAGCTGGAATCTCCGCCGGACTTCGTCCCGTTATCGGATTCAAGACCAGCACAAGGCCAGCAGGGCGTTACCGGGCAGAAGAACAGCAAGAAATCTCCGACAAGGGACTACCACCCATCGCCCACCTCTATTTCACGAGTTAGCCGTTGTTAGCTTTACACGGCGCCGCCTGCGCCTTCATAAACCTTAGTCTTCAATTCTCCTGCTAGTGCACACCTTCTAGTCCAAGGTTCAGCCTCTCTCACAGAGTGCAAGACAACAATTGAGTGCAACGCAGTCTTAAACATGAAAAAGATTGCGGATTGACTGTTAAGCAATGATGTATATTTGAGAGGGCTTGCAACGGACACACTATCGACCGTAGCAAGTTTATGAGCGCGACTTAAGCTGTCGATGGAGCTTGAGGGCCGGGTCTATTGCACCGATGCTTGTTGCGACCAGGAAACCCGCACAACGAGCACTGTAATGGATGGTGGCGAACGATCCATCGCAGCGGTTTTGCTTTTCTTCCAAGGCTGGCCAATTCCGGTCAGCAACCTCTCGGAATCCGAAGCTTTCCCTACATAGCCTGCAGAGAGAGCATATATGGCGGGGCTCCAGAGAACGCATAGACCATATGCCGTCAGAAAGCTTGCTACTTACTCGACTTGTTTGAGCTCTGTTCTGTGTCTGGCCGAGCAATCCCGAAGGTCAGCAGACTTCTGGATTCGTTGAAGCAGAGTGCTGGAGGATCGCGAAAGAGTTCGGGAATCACACCCACCCGCCAAAGCCGATCGTTGGTGACTTACTTAAAGTATGGACGACTCTTCGCGAGGAGACCCGGGCGGAATTGCCGAACTACAGGTGAGTGACTGTCACTCACTTGTATCTGTCAACCCTTTTTCCCTCTGAAAACAGATAAGTTGACGGCGATTGTGTGTCGCCTAATAAGGACCGCAGTCCTAACAAGAGATTACACTATCCTTACCCCTAATAAAGGGACGCAGACTTCTTGCCAGCGGCCGCAGAGCGACCCTTTTTATCATGTCATAATGTATGGCAGAAAAAGTCCTAATAATGGGCCTAAGGAGGTCCAAATAAGGGTAAAATGTCGCGTTTAAGGCTATTCTGATATCCTCCATACTAACGGTCGAATTTGCTGTTTCATAACTCTGACTCTAGTGTTTTATGGCATTGTAAGATAGTGACTTCGATTCAGTTCGAGATGATACTAGTCGAAACGGCCTTCCAGTAACTGTGGAAATGCGGTTTAACCAAGGTTTTTCTCAGTTTTCGGTCTCCGTGTGAGAGATTCTAAATTGTGACACTAACCTATTTGAAAAATTATTGTAAAACTAAATGGAGGTGCATATAAGGGACGTAAAGACTCACTAAATCGGAGTAACATGATTATAGGGGGGACTTCGTCCCCAATGAATAGTAACAAGCTACCGATCCAATCAAAAGCTAGAGTTATTATTGTTGAAAGGTTTCCGCCGTTTTGAATCAAATTTGAATGAGCAGTGTACCAGACAATCGGACCGCGATCTAGTTTTTTTCTTTCTCACTGACCCGTTGATGGACCCCCTCCCTCTATACAAATTTCCATATAAAGTACGAGCCAACCCACTGCAGCGCTTGGTAGGCGCTATCGCTTACCAGTTCAGCAAATAGAAGTGAGCAGTGGTTCCTAAAGCTTAAACTGCACGGTGGGGCGATACGTTATCGCTTATGTGACACGGCTCCTTTTGTGGTGACGCATTGTAGCACCGATAGTGACGCTAGAGACGGCCCAAAGGGTATTGGCACACCATAAGACTTCATTCCACTTATTTCTCTATGTATTAGCTCTTAGTTACGGTCATCTAATGTCTCTCAGTAAGGGTGGCCGGTATCTTACCGAGCTGAACGCTAGCAATTCCGGGTCCATGATCTGATAAATAAAGTAGCGAACCAATCAAAACCTATTTCCTTATAATAAGAACGCTATGAATCGACAAAATACCCCTCGGCTAATGATCTGGTAAAAATCTATGAACTGGTAAGTCACGTTAGTACAGGTTTGGTCGTCATTTTTTCTATTTTGGTTTTTAATACATGTATCTTGGAATTTGTACGCTGTGCTCTGGTTTTATTCCGCTGTTGTGACATAGTACGGATCAGGTGCGCTTTAGGAGAAAAGTAGGAAACAGCAATTATTGTATACGGTACGTGTTCAGTTTGACTTTTGGGGGTCAGGAAAAACAAATCGAATTACTAGTACTGGGCGTATCGCTTGCTACTATGGAATTTGTAAAGTAGTGTATATTTGATGGAGAGGAAATGATAGTCTGATGTCAGGGTATCGAAAAACCCATGCTGTGAAACTGTCGGAGCTGGTAGTGGTGGGTCGAGCTCCACTGTTCGTCAGAGCAACAATGGTTGACTGTACTTCATTATGGAGCTTCTAGTTGAAGTTTTGCTCCTGTTTGTACTGAGGTTAGTATAGTATAGCTTAACCAAGAAGGGGTTGTCATCTGCGATGTCTTCTCCTCCTCAATCTCATTTTTTTTCGTGAGCAAGCAAGCTATTGTTCCTTCGTCTCGTGACTGCACGTAGAAAACGAACCGATACCCCCCCCCCCCCCCTGCTTCACATCATCGACTTCCGGTCGCGCAGTGCTGACTTCCTGTTGCAGCCGAGGAAGATTCTCAGTGGTACCTTACGAGCTTCCGCGAATACCTGGCGATCAATGGTATACCTCTTTCAAGTGTCATCGTGACCGATCGCTGCGGGGCATGCATGAACGCACTCAAATGTGTTCTTCCTTCTGTCCCCACATTTCTGTGCAAACGACACATGAACCGGAACGTACTAAGTAAGGCACGTGAAGTTCTCGGACAGGTCGAGATTGATCAAGTTGCATCAGCCCGAAAGGTTTGAAAACACATAGCAAACGGACCCCTTCATGGCCTCGTACTAAGGACGGGGGGTATGTTGAAAAGCGATGTAGCCCTTGTTGATGACATCACGGGATCAGCGACAGCGGACGACACAACTTGAGCGACACTAGTAGGTAACACAGGTCTGCCTGCAGCAAAGATGTTCGGGGTGCTGGCAATACAGACGGGGATGATGTTGATTGTAGCGTAGTCGACATCATTACAGGGTCCATGCGCAGTTACAGTTGTATTTGTAGTTCTTGTGGAGTAGTGTGATAAAAGTGGTTATCTTTGCTTCAGGCTCCTTACTAGCTACCCCCCCCCCCCCGACTGGTATGAGAGGTTGCCTCTTAGAATATCGTAGCGTCCTGGAGCGACCACGACCTTAGCCCTAAGCTCCGAATATTTCTATATTGCTCGCGACCGATGGGGCCCAAAAGCCCACGTAGGTTGGCGTGCCGTTCTCAATCTGCGCTGAGTATGACAAGCGTGGTAAGATAAATACATATTTGTTGTGTGAATAGATTATAACCCCTTTGTGTAAGCGTTATGCGGTGTCATGAGGCATTTTGGGCGTTTGTGTTGTCAGGGAGGGGTCTGAACACACTAAGGGCTTCGTAACTAGACGGCACGAAGACAAAGAGGAAACGTATCGGTGGCTGAGCTACTCGAAACAAGCTCAAAAACTCCGCCTATAGTGAGGTTAAGTAATTAGGCTATTATATACATATTTCGCTTGCTGCTGACACTTCACATTGAGTTCGTGTTGCGTCTGTTTGCTGTTGGAAGCTTTTTGTATGGCGCCTTCACTTACATCACAAATTCAATCGAGTTTTTTCGGCGACGCCTTATCCGCGTGTGTGCATGACACAAAGCGGCTTCACGTAAGGCATTGCTCATGGGACTGTTGTCACTGCAGCTGAGGTGTCGCCAACGACACACAAGTGACTCTACAGAAGATATATCAGAACGGAGCGTGAACTAGCGAGTATCAAAAATTTAATCTTTTCAATGTTAAATGAAACTAAATACAGTGCCTACGTTGTTCACTACAGCACTGACCACCGCAGCGGTAGCAAGCGCCGCTTCACCAGTAACTGCGGTGTGGCCACGTCCTCCGCCTCCCCTGCTCGACAGCATCGAGCGTGCCCCTCGCCGCCCCAGGGATCAACACTCGCAGCCGTCTGCGTCAACGAGCCCAGGCGCCGCGCTGCTGCTGCTACTGCTGGTGGTGCTGTTGCTGGCGGTGGTGCTGCTGCTGCGGGTTGGCGAGGCAGTACTGGGGCGAGGGCGGCTACGGCAGGGGCCTGGGCTGGCTCTGCAGCGCCGCGTACTGCTGGTGTGCTCCTGCTCTGACCTCCGCTCCTTCTCCATCTTGGACACCTTCTTCTTCACTCTGCTCGGACATTCTGGGCGACCCTTCGGGGGTACCGAGTACCACTCTCGGCCATCCCATAGGTTCACAAGGCATAATTTGGGTCTGTGCGGTGGGGCCAAACAGCTTTGCTACCATGAGCAACTGACCATGGTCAGCTACGCGATAGCTTGCACATTTGCTGCCAGATTTGCGGCCACGCGGTGGAGACGCCTTATGGTTCAAACTGCACCATGTTGTGCTGTACCAGCAACCGTAGCTTGGGCCCGGCGAGTTGCAACCCAAAGCATGTGTCGTATCTGGTTCCTTTCTGGATTCACGAAATAGCGGAAATGGAATCGATGCTTCTTGAGCTCGTCAAAGAGTGCCTCAAGTGGAGTTTTTGGCGCGATGTCTTCTTGACGAGCAGTACTCTTGACAGTGGCCAGGTCTTGCATACGCAACGAGAAGAGATGCATGGATATTCGCAACAGCAATACCGCCTTTGCGAAATCTTGAATAGTCGCAAGCGGCGCACTTAACCCCGTACTTCCCAGACTAGATGCGAGTTGTTTATTTTTTCCTTTTCCATAATCTAATATCTTGATGTTTGTAAATTCCGTCGTCTAACTACGGATTTTGAGACACGGGTTGGGATGGGGGTAACGGGGTTACACGCACAAGTGGCTACAGTCACTTGTAACTCTAACAGTTACGTTATCTGTTAGAGGATGGATACTTCCTCGACCTTTGTGTACGTTACCCCAATGGCTACATTCATTTACGACCACCATGACGGGTGGTCCATAGAGGCTCAGAATTCGTATAGGCTGAAAGCAGCATCTTATAGCCAATGTGCGACATGCATATTAGCGGAATTCTGCCAACCAGCCGTGGCAGATTCCTATCTTGGAATATTACATTTAGAGGAAGTCAGAAACATTAAACAAAACAAACAGTTCTCATTTTAACCCAAAAACATTATCTGGATCGTCTATTTAGATTAATCTTTACTCCGAGGCCCGAGTATAATTAACCCTTTCGCGAGTATCCTTGATAAACTATAGTATACAACGCATTGATATTTCCTTCTAAAAGGGTACTCTAGGCGTCCTTTTACAGAGTTACGGAGTCTTTTCGGTGTGTCTCATGGGACATGCCAGATACGGCGATTTGCAGGATACATAGTATGGATGCGTATGACTTAAAGTTTGTATGGACAATGATTACATGATGATTACTTTGCGTACCGATTATGATTTGTTTTAAAAGATGGTTGATTACTAGCGTGAACTTGTGCAAAAGGGCACAGGAAGCGCCCTTGAAGAGGGGGTACACTCTACCGTCTTTTGTGAAACCGCCTAAAGGGCGCTTTCTGTATCCTTTTACCGCGAAAGGGTTAACTCGACTAAACTAAGCTACGCTTCCTCGTACACGTGCGCACACGTGTAAGCTAACGTAGTGAGCCAAAGTAGGCCCATTACAGTGGGTACTAGCGCTAACGTGTGGACATAGGACTGACATATACAACATAAAGACGTCCTATGTAGGCAAAACAGTCCCATCACATTAGATAACAGATGCAAAAAGTCTGTCCCAGCGTATGATAATCAGTTTTACAAAAAACTTATGAAAATGCAATAATAGGCGTTTTTCTCAGGGCAAGATGTTTTCAGAAAGCAGAAGAAGCTATGTCGCAATACATATGTTGTTTCTAATAGATTTGAATCTCGCCACATAAATCACACCAGCGAGTGAGTGCCCGGAATAAGTATGATCCTATGAAAAACAGTTGGCTACATTTGCGGCTCAAAAAATTTAATTTTAGGGGTTTCGATTATCACATCCACGAAACGACGCATGTGTCGCTGTGCTTCAATATCAACTGTTACTGCAAATGGTAATCGTGCTAAAAAATCAAGTTGCCAATAGCACACCCACTGAAACCGCGAGCAGGCTTCACCTCACTTTCCAATTTGACACCAAGCCAAGGGGGTGGC
>JAIKVE010000993.1:0-14470 GCA_024679115.1 Phytophthora pistaciae
GGCCAAAGACCTCCACCACTTGCGTCCTTCGGGGCAAAACGAACTCTGTTTAAATTTAACACATGCACAAACTAGGACTCACTAAGTGGAGGCGCAATATCCCCCTGGGTACACACTGACTGGCTGCGCGAAGAGTGTCGGCTGTATGCTTACCGGGCGCCCTTGAAGATCCGCTCATATCTTGTGTCTCGGCCAATGCGGTGACTCCACGTTGGCAAGAGTGGCGTTGGATTCCGTTGGAGCCGCTGGAAGTGTCCACGATCTTGAGCAGTCGCACCCAATGTGGCAGGATTCTGGCTGATTTCACCGGATGAGTGTACTCGCCGGTACCACCAACTTCGTCGTCAGTACCACTGTCTGGACTTAAGTTCAGCGACTCTTCACCCGGCGCTTCAACCGGGCTCCGGCAACTCCGCTCAGGTCCACGACACTCCGCTCAGGTCCGCAGGTTCCGCTCGGCTTCTCGACTTGGGCGGAGACTCTGATCGTCACACTCGAGGCTGGGCTCAGACTCCACGTCGCTCCGCTCAGCTTCCAGACTCAACTCAGGCTTGGGATGCCCAACGTTAGACATCTCGGGTCTCGGACGAACATCGCTCAAGATCAGGGTCTGAGCGGAGCTCCGCCCAGACCTCAGGCTCAGCGTCCTTCGTCGCACGACTCGTGTCCGACAGTTGGTGGTCCAGATCCATTGCGGCCATGACGCACTTGAAGTCCGCTTGATTGATACGGGTCAGCTACCTTGATTGATACGGGTCAGCTGAACTTGGGTTCGGTGGAGAAATCCACTGGTCCTCATCACACTCTGAAACACGACGAGCATGGAAATATCACTCGCTTCAAGGCACGAGTCGTAGCACTGGGATTTCTGCAGACTTATGGCGTGGGCTACTCCGAAACTTACTCCCCGGCCGCAAGTATGGCTACAGCCCGATTGTTTCTCGCGATTTGCTGCCAGCTCGGATATCTCATGAAGCAGTTTGACATCGAGACAGCTTTTCTGAACGGGACTCTGGATGAAGAAGTCTACATGAAGGTACCTCAGGGTCTCAATGTAGCAGATGGGAACGTTTGCCGACTGCGTCGAAGCCTTTACGGGCTCAAACAAGCCGCCGCAGTTTGGTACAGGACAATTCGTGACGTGTTCCTGAAAGCTGGCTTCCACCAGTGTCGTTCGGATTCCTGTCTCTTCGTCCGAAGCGGTCGTCGCAGCCCAGTGTTCGTGGTTTTGTATGTGGATGACCTTCTCGTCGTTTGTGCGGACGCGGCGGATGCCGGTCAAGTCGAGGAAGCGCTAAGTGCACACTTCAAGGTGAAGTCCCTTGATGACACGAAGTACATCCTGGGGATGGAGGTGCAGTACAATCGCCAAGAAGGAACGCTCCTGCTGAAGCAAACGCAATTCATCGCGAGGATGCTGAAGAACTTTCGTCAAACGGACTCGTTTTCGGTGCGGAACCCCAACGTTCGTGGCCAAGACCTGCGTCCATCGCCCCAGAGCACTATTCGGCTGAATAAGCCGTACCGGGAGCTCATCGGATCGCTACTCTACGTAGTAAATGGAACACGGCCGGATTTCAACCAGCCTTCTCTCGCAGTTCCTGGAGAGTCCACAGGACATTACTGGCGTGCAGCGATTCGGGTATTGCGGTACCTGAAAGGCACTATGAATGCGGGGCTACAGTTTCGACGCGATGGTGAATGCGTGGGCACGATGGTGGCGTTTAGCGACGCTAACTGGACTGGTGGTGTGGCGTCACGATGATCGACTTCGGGTGTACTGGTTCACCCAAACACTTTTTGTCCTAGAAGGTAGGACCAAAACTCACTTAAGTACGCCGTATTTAGCAGGGTTTTGTCCTAGAACCAGCGAAAAGGACCAAAAGTGACTTGAGGATTGTATGGAAGGAAATAAGATCCAGGTAAGTACGATGTGTCATGTATAACAAAGACAACAACTGTTCGAGTGGTGTAACGGCTGAAGCCCCATACTGAACTCAAGTCATTTTAAGGAATTTGTCCTAGAATCCAGGACAAACACGAAATGTGATATGTTATTAGTGACACTGTTCAACTGTAGCTTTTGCCATTATGGACAATGGTGGACACTACGCATAACGCAGCATTTAAAAAGCGAATCAAAGGCTTTCTCTACATATCAGTATGATGGCTTATCTTTCAAAAACAACGCCAGCGTAAGCTTCTAACTTTTGGTCCTAGTTTTTGTCCTTGATTTTGCGGGTGTTGGGGCTAAGATCGCAGGTGGGCCAGTTGTCTTCAAATCGAAGAAGCAAACTGCAGTGGCCTTATCAACCGCCGAAGCTGAATACATGGCGTTGGCATTGGTGACTCAAGAGATCATTTGGCTGCGGCAACTATTGGGCGAAATGGGATTTCAGCAGCTCCCAGCAACTACGGTCTTCGTGGACAACCAGGATGCAATCAGCATCGCGACGAATCAAGGTGGTGTGTCACGAGCGAAACACATTGACCTCCGGCTTCACTTCGTCCGAGATCACGTGGCCCGCAACAACATCAGGATCGAGCACACGCCCTCCACTTCACAGCAAGCTGACTTCTTGACCAAGGTGCTGCCCACTCCGCAGTTCGCCAATCTGACCAAGATGTGCGGTGTCGTGGGGCATTCCCTTGAGGGGGAGTGTTAGCTGTTGGTCGTGGAGGTGTAGGGTGCGGCACTGCAAACCGAGCCATCGGATGACGTGGTTGCAGGCGCCCCAAAAGTGCGGTTGAAGACTGCATAACTACGAGGCCAGCGGCAGCACGACGGCGTGGATGCAGGTGGCATAACCACGGAGCGGCAGCCGGCGTGATGGCATGGATGCTGGCGAGTATACAAGCAGTATGATGGCGTGGTTGCCGGATGCAATAGCGTGCTGCAGAGTGACATGGAACCAGCACCATGTTTGCATGTGCTACATGGGCTAAGCCTTAGACTGGAGTAGCTGTAGTGAACCAGGATCTAGCGTTTGGCAAACTCAATCACTTTTCATTTTCACGTCTGTCGGCCACATCCTTCCTACCAACTCTACGAGACCCATCACTGTCTTAGTACGAAGACTAGAAAATGCAGGCGCCTGTGTCGGTGGGGGCTATAGTTACCAAGCGAAAGCAGACCTGGTGTCTTACCCGCTATCAACTGCAGACAAGCTTCCGAGAGCCTCGACGCATCCTAGACCTGGAACCCTCCCACCACACGCCCGAAGTCATGAAGTTCACCATTGTCATTGCGTCCGTAGTCGCTTCGCTTCTGATCGCCGAGACCTCCGCCGACATCACGTGCGTGAACCCAAGCCTCCCACTAGTCTGTGGAACCGACTAGTCTGTGGAACCGACGGTGTTACGTGCGATAACGCTTGCTACCTCATGGTGGCCGGGCTCGACAACCCCAAGATTAACCCCAGTGAGCCTGGTCGTAGGATAAAATAAAGGATCAAAGGTTTAGATCTCGTTACAGAAACGACTGCTGGGAAATACGAGTATCTGAAGCTACAGACACAAAGCCTCTCATTCCTCTTCAAGATACTAGAGTCCACTTTGTGTCTCTCATTGTCCATCATGAGAAATTGCCGCTTGAAAAGTGTCTCTAAAATCTCATCAAAAATCCAGATTTATCCTATCCGCTAGAATAAAAATCGCATTTAGACTTGAGCTGAGTATTGGTCTCAATGAAGCGATTCCCTAGGTTTTCGAATCGGAACTGTTGGAGCCCAGGATTATTTTAGCCGTAAACATCCATGACTATCCAGGATTATTTTGCATAGGCTTACAGGATTAATCCTGGATGAAAGAAACATAAATGACCACCAAACTTACCGGTGCGGAATAGGCTAAATTTGTACAGCGGAATAGACCAAGCTCATTTCAGAAGAAACGCTTGGGACGACAACGCTGCCGACATCACTGCCAGCATCGCCTGTCCCGGTATGCGTGTAGGACGTAAAGGTGCGAATCCGACGATGACACCGAGGAACAGGTCCAGCGTTTGCAGAGGGGTAAGTTGCGGTGAATGCTCACGGTGTTGAGCTAACTTCAGAAAGGGACCGACTCGCCCCACGACAACATCCGCGCATCAGTTTGTATTGGACGTATAGGCCGCTGTTCGAGCCACTGGACGTAGGTGACGACTGTGGCCGTGGGATGGGATGACCGCGCGGTTGCTTCGCCAAGGTGAGAGTTCCCACGATGAATTCGTTAATCTTATCGGCGTGGCGTGTGGTACAATGTAGGTAGTTGGTCTCAAGTGGTGTCCAAGACTGAGTCCGTCAACACGTCGTGCGAAATCCTCTGGCTGCGGGTTGGAAAGAAGCATAGGTCGCGGTGGGCTACAACGTGCATGAAGTGCATGACGACTTACCGTAGGTGCCACAACTCAGTTTAAGCAATATATGTGTATGTTAACTTTTTGGTTGATTGTTGCGATAGTCTACTATCAAACTGCTTGCACTACGATTGTGAAAGGATGGTTTCCGGTCAACACCTCAGCAGTCTACGGTGTTAAGGCATCATTCGGCTTAAGCATTGACCTCTACGCCCACCTAGTACGGATTTCTGTACATCAGAGTCAGTCTGCACAGTGCTTTATGCGCAGCTTCGCACGACGAAAAGAACCAAATATTGTAACATTTCGCTCCAGAGTTGCGCCCAAACTTTAAGTCATTGTGTCTTACGAATCTTCGTCGTCCTCGATGTATCTTCTCCATCATGGAGTCCATGTGCTCTAACAAGTTACATCTGTTTCTAGAATCCTGGACGAATCCTGGAGCAGGATTAAAATCCTGGCCTCCAACACCCGCCTTTTAGAATCCAAAAATCATCTCAAAAGTGCGAACAAAGGGCAGGAATAAATCTTGGCGATCAATCACAGATTTATGCCTGCCCTTTCTTCGCATTTCTGAGTTTATTTTTGGAATCTAAAGCCTACGGGAATCGCTCCAATACCTCATAATATGCAATAATAGGGATATTATGCCTCGCTTTGTCAAATGTGACCGGCGGTTAGACGCGCCTACGGCGGCCTCGGTAGGATAAATCGAACTGTGTGTGCCACATCAACAAAAAATTAATATAAATTTTACTGGGTTCACGGAGGCAGATGCCGCAGCGCGATGGTCAGGCTTAACTTGTCACGCTGGGCTGTACAAGGCAACACTGGGAGTGCAATTCCCTGTTCTGCTTAACAGTAGTCGTAGTGTAATGCCCGTGCGTGTAGTCAAAGAAGCAATTCTTCAATAAACTAGCGCAGTACCACGGTCGCTGCGCTCATGTTGCTTTAGGGGCCGACCCCCAAACTATTTTGACCACAGAGTTTTGGACGACGCCCCCACTCGAGGAATCTGAGTACTTCCCTTTCACGTTCCCCCATTTTCTTGGCTATTTTGCAAACAACATAAGTATAACAAAGTCGTGCTTCGCCCGAAAAAGCTCTGAAATTAAAATATGGGTTTCCGTGCTAAGCTGGAGAAAGTTTACTTCGAAGATCTTCGCGTGCCCAGTGGAAATAGCAGAAAGCAGACATAATCGGGCTAAGATCATAGCATATTATTGGAGTCCTATTCGAATTGGGCTTGTTGATTGATTCATTTCAGCACGAACGACAAAGCCTATATGTTAAACCCTCGTTGTCTACTACAACGCATCTCCTGCGGCTGCGAAGCAGCCGCAGTATCTGGTACCTTGACGTGGAACCTGGCGATATATATTACTCGAGCTAAACTGTTTTTTTGTTTTTACCGTATTTATGTAGTTGTTCTGGTAAGGTTGATGCCGTGTTGAGTACGTTTAAAATCTGCATGTAGTCGAACCGGCAAAAAAATCGTAGCTATTTGTATTGTTGCGCTGCCTATTGCAACACGCAGTGTGCAACTAGGCGATAGAACCTCGCGCCCAATGACATCCAGTTTACACTGACCGAACAGCACGATGGACTATCGTGTCGCTGCTCGTGATCATGGCGCAGTCTCGCACTGGTACGAGTCTAGAATTTATCTTGGACGTAGTGACCATTTTTTTCTTACTAACATGAAGGGCGCAATTGCAGCAAATTCACCCTCTATCCGCCTAAAAAAACATCACAATTTGAGACGACTATGGCGCGAAGATGGCGATATTATCAGCGTCCGATCGTCTCGACGAACGATCACAGCGTCTCTACAGAACTCGCCTGCGTCACGTTCTCGCAGCTCTTTCGATGCGGGTATCCACGAATGGTGACTCGGAGAATGAGGACGAACCTTACCCACACGAGTCGCGCGGGTAAGCTTCGTGCGACACGAGTCCAGTGATCGTATTCGGAAGGACGTTTCTTCAGCCGTCGTGGTGACAGCAGATCAGGAGATTTGACTTTGGGCGTGCTGCATTTGTGAAGCATCATCATCCGAGCTTCCCTTTATGGTGGAAGAAGCGCAGCAAGGCGCTGTCGCTTGGGGCGACATCATGCTCAGGAGTACCAGACGTCTGCTCTACTCGGTGCGTGGAGTAAGTACTAATTGGGGGCCAAGTGTGTCACAGCATGATGGCCATTTTCGTTTTTGATCTTGGTGTTCACTTCTGAAGGTCCAATGAATTATGGGCGGGCATTCCGTGATGGCCCGCCAAGATACTTTCAAGCAACATCAGGAACGTATCTAAGCGGAGGGAGGCGACGACACAGGCAACATTCAGGTAATTTATGATTTTTTCCGGGTATTAATTACGAAAAGCTCCACTGTACATCAAAAAGCTGCTTTTTATATACTACCTCTATATATGTATACATATTGGCTTATATAAATTACCAGTTGTCTATATTTGGGAAAATCGGACCTTCACCCGGATTCTCCCTTAGCTCTGAATAAATTTCAGAGAATTCATACGTTGTTAACGGTAGACTGGTACACCTGACCTGTGGTTCGAATGCCGGTACACTTGTATTTTACTAAAGTGTAATAGCAGAGTGTGTACTGCACACTGGCACAACGAAAAGTGAGTGAGGGGTTAACGACATGGTTTCGATGTTTCAATTTTGTGGTCTGTTCACTTTCAGTGTGAAAATACGAGAGAGTTATTACTGCAAGCTTTCGCGATCCATTGCGAAGTTCTTCCTCTAGGTGTCATGTGCACACAGCCGCAATGTTGACCAATGTTGCTGTCGCGACTGTGGCATGCACGGCTGTTAAAAACTGTTAGTCTGCAGATAACCTCATACTCATGCACGTTGAGCACACTAAGGAAAAATATATACTTCACGATGACGAGCTCAAAATAATGTAGTTGATCCCGCTATCGTACCATCAGACATGCAAGTTGGGTATTAAGGCAGAGCTGTGATGCTCGAGATCTGCCTAACAGGACTGCAATTGAGTGGGCTAATGCATTTCCTTAGTCGAGCATATTTTCACAAGCAACGAATGAATTAATTAACGCAGACTAGAAAGGAGCAAATAATCGGAGCATTTAGCGTGCAGGAAGGATTTGGAAAAGGACTAAAAGATAGCCATTGTTGAAGCAACGACACGAACTGCGGCTCGTACAGCTTGAGCTGCCCCAGCTCATCGTCCAGCTCGTCATCCGCGCATAGCCTTCAATGAAATCTAGAGGAGTTGCTGCTCGACGGCGCGTACCGTTACCCGGTCATCAGCATGGAAAGCTGCTTGCTACTTAGCGTAGCGTTGGCACTTCCCTGTGTATCTGCTTGGATGCTTGTCTCTCTGTTATGCGTCTGGCCAAGCGATCCCGAAGGGCCGCAGACTTGTTACCAACGGCCGCAGAGCGAACTTCTTACGACGACGGCATAAGGTTTGAAAGGCAAATAGGCTTAATAAAGGGTCCTAAGCGGGTCCAAATAAGGCTAAAACGTCGCGTTTAAGTCTATTTCTGATGTCCGCCATACTAACGGTCGAATTTGCTGTTTCATAACTTCGACCCTCTGGTTTTATGGCATTACAGGATAGTGACGTCGATTCAGTTCGGGATGATACTAGCCGATACTGTCACGTGATTCTCGTGGAATCTCGCGAGCTAAATGAAATTTGTGCGCTGGCGGCTAGCTACTGTAAATATTGCAGTGGCGTCAATGCGGCGAGGGTTTCGAGCAGTCAGTGAAAGGTCGATACCCTCGACGGGCAACCAGAAGAGGAGCCAGCCAGCGAAGCGAACCCATGATGATCTAGGAATGCATGTAATAACAGAGTTAGTGTAGGGAACAGTGAATGAGCACCCAGCTCATTCCGGAATCAACAGAGGATAATAAAGTCGACCTGCGCTGGCCAAGCAAGTGTGGACTCCTCATCTTGGTGATCTCGGGGATCAAATCCCGGACACCTTAGCGACACATTGAAGTGCTTTCAAGACGTGAGCTCGGGCACATCTACAAACAAGAACAAGACTTCCTCTGCCTAAGTGCTACCACATCCACTCTTCCAGCTCACTACCAGTGAGTTGGAAAAGTGCGACAGATACCACCTTCCGATAAACATCCAAATGTTGTTTAGCTGAGGTATTTTTTTCATTTTTTGGTCCCCGTGTAAGCGATTCTAAATTGTGACCCTAACCCATTCTCAGAATTAATGTAAAAAGTAAAGCGGAGTGTATATAAGAGACGTAAAAACTCCCTAAATCGGAGTCGCATGATTATAAGGGGCTTCGTCCCCAAAAAACTACTAGCAGTACGGTTAGTACTTGTTGTAAATAGCCGCCTACAGGTTTGCCTTTCCTGGACAAATACAAGCAGAACCCGCATAATTGTGTCGAGGCACTGGCTAACTTCGTTTTGGGATGTTTTTTCTTCTTCTTTTCTTTTTAAAGTAAGAATCGATCCATTGGTAGCATAGAGCAATGGAAACTTAGCAAAGTCGCTCGTCCGCCTTTGCTATACAAATCATCCTTCTTACCAAGCAAGTCTCGCCAGCATCGTCTAGCCAACACCACAAGCTCGGTTTATGGCTATTCCACCGACTGTACAGCCTGCTCTGTATCGCGACATTCTGCTGGAAGGCCACTACGCAGACGCGCGTGAATTGAACCCAGGTTGCTTCGATCGCAAACAGTTCCTATGGGTTCCACCTTGGATCAATCCGTTGCGCCATCATGTCCGAATAGGTATCCTGCTTCCGATCGCGCTAGCTGTCGATGCCATGGGCTTCTGCGAGCAGAAAGCCACCCACTCGGACGCGTCTCTCCGCCATGCTAAGACGTTTAGTGCATTTATGCCGACGCGCCTGAGACGCAGAAGTTCGACTCGGTGAAGAAATGACTCAAGCTGCTGGACTTGCACCAGATCGCCGATTAGATCATTCGAGGTAACCCCACCGATCAGATAAAACGCACCATGATCGATCAAGAGCTAGCGGGTGAACCGAGTGTGCAGCGCACTGTGCTGTTCCCGGACGCTTTCACCAGCAGCAGCAACAGCAGCAACAACAATTGCCAAGTTGCCGCTAAGCGAGCCTACCGTTAAAACACGATATTGATCATAATGATTACGGCACCAAGAGGTGGCAGCGGACTCGCGCCGCGCAACTCAAGCGATTCCAAGCGAACGGCAGGGCGAGACTCGAAGCGTCTGGCCCTCCGACAGTCCTCGATGATACCCAAATGCTTACATCGGCGAGTGTCATTTCCTCAGGGATTGCAAGGCTTACTCGAACTCCCTGGCGAATCTGGAAGGAGATAAAATACAATGATCGCAATGTTGGCTAGCCATGTATACGATTCTCGCTTGTTAGTGCAGATTTAAAATTCTACCCTGTGATCTCGGCAATACATTAGGCATCAGTAGGAAGCGCTTAGCTCTCTTCTCTGAAGTCTACATCTCGCCGATGGAACACGCAGGCGTGATGCGAGCCTCTCCTAGCACGTAGCTGACGTCTTCCAGACTGTCGAGGAGCCGAAGCAGCGGCGACAGGAGGTCGATCGTAGAATCGAGGCGAACTACCCGTCTTGTCGAGGCGTCCCACATGAAACGCATGGAGCATGAACACTCGAGTCGCCGGCCGAGAAGACAGGAACGCAGTGTAGCATACCGACCGGCTGCTTCCTTGCTGTACATCCGAGCCACGTCTGGGACGAGCAAGTGCGGGAAGACGTTCTGTAGCGTCGCTTCCGTGATGGTAAGACCGAGTGTGGCGGTTGCGACCATGTCTCCGAGAGGCCGCCGGGCCATCTGCACTAGCTCCAAATGCAGGCCGCCGAAGTACGACGAGTAGCGTTTCCACTGCTCAATCAGCGCGTCGACGCCTCTGAGCTCTCCCACTCCCACATCATCCGCCACAACCGCCCTTTGGAAGTACTCCTGATCGAGCGGGTCATCCTCGGTCGACACAGCAGCGTTGGAGCCCGTGCCACGCAACGACGTCAGAAAGCCGTGGCGCAGTAGCCGGAAGTACTCGACCACGATGCTCCAGACATTGTGTTTAGTCTGCACACCATAGCTCAAGGTGTGGCGCTGCGCACTGAGTTGTTGCACCACCTGGTGCAGCTGCTTGACGTCCGCTTCGAGCCCGCGCACGAACTGCCGCTGTCGGTCGCGGTAGCGCGCTTAGTTGCTCCCCTGCACTGCTGGAGGCGGAGCGCCGTCTTCGGTCGGACGCGTTTCCGCTTCGGTTTGGGCGGAGCGGACCGAGATTTGAAATCCTTTTCGGATGACAAAGTGGACGACTCGGTGGCATGGGTCAGATGAGCGAGAGGCCTGATAGCAGACATGGACTCGGACTCAGTGGCTACCAACGCGCGTTTGCGGGTGAAGATGGCCAACACGCTGAAAGACCTACAAAGGCTTACCGCTATCGTATGCAGCGAAAGTTGGGCTCTGCCGCATGAGAAACATCGCCCCGAGGCAGACGGAAGCAGGATTTCAAGCTGGCTGGGACCCTCGTAAACATCGAGGCGGCAGGGCAGCAGAAATCGGTGACAGTTCTGCTTGCACGGCGGAACAGCGGTTGGCCATACACTGACACGTCTCAACACACCCTACAGCATAATACACACTGAACGCGGACCCCCGTTGCAGAGCTAAAGCCCCTAGACGGCGTGGGTGGGGCCCACACGACTGGATCGACTTGTTCGTGGATTGAGCTCAGCTCCCAGCGTTGCCTCACGCTCTTCACCTTGAACTGCCACTTGAACGTTCACGAGCAATGTTGTACATCACCCCGTACCCTGTTTCACCCAGCTGGGATCGATACACAGCACTGGAGTTTTTTTCGACGAAGCTCGGCTCACTGGCCTGAATCATACGTAAACGATTGGTCTTATCGGTGTAATGGTGGGGAGCTCTGCTTTGTTCGATCGACGCGTCGAACCACCCTCACTTTCGTTTTTGGTTTTGACCAAGGAGCTCTGCTTTGTTCGATCGACGCGTCGAACCACCCTCACTTTCGTTTTTGGTTTTGACCAGGCGAGACGTCTGGGTGAAGTTGCGCCTTGCTGTCCAGAAGATCCGTACGGGTGCAGGGCGGAGAGGCGCTGGTCATTGCTGAAGAAGTCTTGAGTGCTGAGCATGCGACTGGGGCCGAAGGTGGACATGGCGTGGGTCGGCGGCTGAAGGCGATAGGAAGGCGTCTGCGGTGCTGCGAGGAAAATCGAAGAGTGAGTGACCGAGCAACAGGTGATCTAGTGCCAAAAGCCCAGCCACACCTCTTGGAGGCGATATTGAAATAGACAGGGGTAGTAAACAAAATAGTCCCCCATGACTTACCATAGGTATGAGAAAATAATCTGAGCACGAATGTAGCTGCTACGTGCCTCCCCCCGTCCAATGACCTGCCTGGTCGACGGTCTGCACAGCCTAGACTTTTGTTGGAGTGCTGGGCTCGGCCGCTCACCCGACCGAGCGAGCTTAGTCTGCGGTCTGCCTGGAAATGCATATAGGCTTGTAGCTGCAGCAGACTCTGGTGGAGCGCGACGATCCTTTGTCATGATTACGAAGTGAGTTGACGTACCCTGGACCGGCCACTACACTGTATCAAGGCCATACGTACGTGGTGCTACGAACGGATGGTGATCATGTACACGACAGGTCACGGTGACGTCCACATGCGGTACGGTATCGAAAACACTCTACGTGGTGGTCGTCGTTCGCCGTCGTGCACAGCTCCGGATAGAGCGGATGCCCTTCGCCAGGCTGTTTCACTACTCCAGCTGTAGACGAAGTATGGCGCGTGGGGCGTTCCTGGTCTAATTGCCCTTGGCGCCTCGCGAAGGCGTGAACGGGAGCAAGATGCCAAGTGACGGTGCTGCATTCGCGCAGATACCATCTGGATGTGGTTCTTGTCCAACGAATGAAGGAGCTTTGTTTGTTGGAGGGACGATCCTCTCGTAACGTGGTTGTGGCGACATAGCACCGATGCCGCCGATCTCGTTGTGACTCACAAGTGGACTCCCATGATCAAGTTTGAGATTGGCTACCACAACTGTTGTAGGCTTCATACAGGGTGTCGTTTCACCAACCGTGACTCCTCACTGTTCACTTTGCGTTTTACCCGCTATCACCTGCAGCCAAGCTTCCGAGAGCCTCGATGCATCCCAGACCTGGAACCCTCCCACCACACGCCCGAAGCCATGAAGTTCACCATTGCCATCGCGTCCGTAGTCGCTTCGCTTCTGATCGCCGAGACCTCCGCCGGCATCACGTGCGTGAACCCAAGCCTCCCACTAGTCTGTGGAACCGACGGTGTTACGTACGAGAACGCTTGCTACCTCATGGTGGCCGGGCTCGACAACCCCAAGATTAAACTGGCCCACGGAGGCAGATGCCGCAGGGACGAGCGACGTCTGCGCGATGGTCAGGCTTAGCTTGTCAGGCTGGGGCTGTACAAGGCAACACTGGGAGCGCAACTCCCTGCTCTGCTTTAGTCGATTCTAGTGTAATGCCGTGCGTTTAGTCAAAGAAGCAACCCTTCAATAAAAAATACTACTAGCAGTACTGCTAGTACTTGCTGTAAATAGCCGCCTACAGGTTTTTCTTCCTTGAAACAATACAAGCAGAATCCGCACGATACTGCCGGGACACTGGATTTTGGGCTACTACCGCGGATACTGGACTCTAGGGTCCGGGGCCCGAAGGCGAAGCTGCAGCAGCGCGCTGTATCGGGTGTAGTAAACCCTAGAATTGGTCGTTTCTGGTCTTGGTAGCCTTGTAGCCTCCAATGGAGTTTCTGCTCTGAAGCTCATGTGAAAGCGACATCCTAAGGAAGAGACCAGCACGGGAGCTGCACCCGTGCAGCCACAAGCTAGATGCGGTTCTTGTCCAATGACTGAAAGAGCTGATGAAAGTTTCTAGATAACAACCCCCTTCCTGACCGACTCAACAAACGGAATAAGCGGCATCATTTTCTACCAGAAAAGATCATCAAGACAACCCGCGCGTGCATCATAGTGGATCCCAGAAGCACGAAGACCTTGACTAGCAGCCCCAGTTAAGGCGAGGCATCCGTGGAAAACGCTACCAAAGGAACGAGGCTCAATCCCGAAAGAAGCAGCACATGCTTGGGACGGACCTGGCGTCCACCCTCCAGCGCCTACGACGGTGGATCGGGTGCTTTCAAGAAGCCGCGTCAATTTGTTACCTTTGTTATCTCGGTCGGAGAGGCCGTCTGAAAGCTTATGGCCGAGTACACGCTCCTCTTTGGTTGTAACTACATTGCCTGGATGACGGACAGAAAGCAGCGCAGAAGCTACTAGAGGGGGACTCGTCAATCGTACTCGCAGCTTCAGTTATTCCGACCGACGGCAACTAACGGAGGGCACGATTCTAGGCGTGAAAGTAAAGTATTCAGCCACTATTAATTACCATGATGGCATGCGCCTGCAACTTGAACACGGGGAGCTCACTTGAGCAGCCCAAGCCGCGGGATCTCAAAGCAGATTGGAGACGGCATCAGAAGGAAGTGCTGCTGCTTTGGAGGGTGCACACCTCCATAGCGTTTCATGGTGTATGGAGACTTCGTAATGATATCTACTTTCATGAGACGGATAACGACAAACCAAGAACACAAAGCGTGAAGGCGACATTTGGCCGCCATTGCCTATTTTTTTTCGGCATTTAACTCAGCTTGGGTTATACAATAGGTGTTTTGTACAAGCGTAGCGGTGGAAAACCCATTTTTCGAGAGAAGAAGTGAGCCACGTTTTCAAGCCCGAACTCGACACCACAACAGACCACGGCTTTGCACTAGGCTTTGCCTGGCCAGCAGTAGGCAGCTTAGTTTTTAGTTTTAGGGGGCGGCGTTCCTCAGCTACATGTACCTAGCTTGCATGCAGGCCAACTAGCTGGCCGACTGCCAATCAGCCCCGTATCCGCCTAGCGCTTCCGCCCCTGCATCTCCGCCATGCTGTAGGTGGCCTCAGCGTCGGCAGCGGCCCTGTCGGAGGTGACCTCCGTGTCTTATGCTCACGTCTCTACAGGTATCTACAAGTAGGATAAGATGTTGAAGTAGTCATGACAATTATACAATGTATTTTAGGATCAATGAGG
>JAIKVE010000995.1:0-14460 GCA_024679115.1 Phytophthora pistaciae
TGCTGAGGCTCTGGAACGCCGCGTCCAGCTTGTCGTCCGGCACCAGCTCGCGCAGCAGCACGTCCACGGAGCGCACGAGCTCGCCCGTGGGGTTCAGCCGCGACCAGAAGAAGGTGTTGACGCGGTCCATAGTTCTCTACTGTCTCCGCGCGTTCGCTCCGCCGTGCGTCGAGCCGCTCTCACGCGCGCGGTACAGAGCGCAACGTAGCTCGCTCAGCGCAAGACGCAAGACGCTCGCTGCCGGGCCGATGGAGAGGAGGAAGCCGCGCGTACTCGCGTGTGTTCTCCGTCTCCTCTTGCGGAAATGGCTCACCACCACCGGCGCCTCGATCCTTGTGCAACCTGGACTCGACATACTACAATCAACGACGGTGGCGCGCAGAGCCGGGGCGGTCCGCCATTTTGACTTGATTTTACTATGCTATGAAACGGCCGTAGGCTCTTCTTTATCCCAAGGGTACGTATGTCTGGGGTTAAGGGTCTGGCCTCAAACCTGGCGATGACATCATGGATGGCTTCAACTCCAGCTCCAGCGCTACATGTATTAAGAGGTGGCGGCGCTCGCAAGGAAGCTGTTTGCTGCTTGCTGCTCCCTTGGCAGTCTGCTGAGGCCTAAGATGCCACACTGGAGATCGCGATGGCGTTGCTGTGCAGCACGGGCAAGGAGGGGGAGGGAGAGGTAGGGTATCGCAGAATTCCTCCTGCCTTTTCTGAGTCAGACCGAGGTGTTTGTTCTCGTCGAGAACTTCTCGATTCTCGATTGCAGGCCTGATTTTGATGTGGAGCGAGTGCGGGTAGCATTCTACTATGTAGTATATGTGGCAGCGTTTGTTGTGCCACGCAGGACGCGCAAGCCTTCGACTCGAGCCTCGAGATGGAGCGTCGATTTCGAGCTTTGGTCGCAGCGTATCAGCACGACAGGCTGAGCATGCGTGGTGTGATTCGGCCTGTCGAGCAGGGATCTTTCGCGATCGACATGAGGATGAAGACGAGCCCGAGGAAATGGCTGGACGCGCGCGGCTCTATCTGAGTTTAGTCAAGCTTGCAGTGTACCGGTACACTTTGGATGAGATGCTGGCAGACCTATCTCGCTGTAAATGGACTCGTTGTATTGGGTATGCATGTTACTACTTGGCTCTAGACCGTGACCATGGCTCGACGGTTGGGGTTCTTCTGGAGCTTGTGGCTGCGGTTGTCCAGGCGCGAGCGGTTCTTCTCGTGCCAGAAGTTCTTGCGCTTGGCCTCGACGATGGACATGCCCCCGGCGATGTTGTTGCGCTTCTTGAGGAAGTTGGCAACGAACGCCGTCGACAGCGCCGTGCTGCCGCCGCGAGGGTCCACGCCCGCGGACTGGTACGCCAGCAGCAGGTTCTCCTTGGTGGCAGCCAGCACCGACGCGCGCGACTCGTCCGGCCGGAAGTGCTGCTTGTAGTAGCGACGGAACTCGCGACGGCCGAGGCGGCGGCCGTTCGAGAGCACGAGCTCGCCCGTCTCGGACACTTCCATGGTCATATCGTCGTCCTCGTCGTCCACCTCCTCCTCCTCCACGACCTCCTCGTCATCGTCGATGCTCGCTTCGCTGTCAGTCTCCCACTCGACCTCCTCCTCGGCAGAGGCCTTCTTCTTCCTCGACGCAGCGTACTGCGCCTCACAGTAGTCGTAGAACTCCAGCAGCTCCTCCAGATCCTCGTCCTCGTAGCGCAGCTTGCAGTGCGAGAGCGACGTCATGTGCTTCTGCACGTCCTGGTGCGTGCGGAAGGTCTTGCCCTTGCCGTTGCAGTACAGGCAGTAGAAGCCGACCTTGACCTTCTCGGCCAGGTACGCGACCAAGCCCTCGGCGTCCACGAGGAACTCGACGTCCGGGATGAAGAAGCCGTGCTCCTTGAGCATGTGCGTCACGCACGAGTCAAAGTCTGCCGCGTGGTGCGAGCAGAAGATGCAGTCCTCTTTCTCGAGCGGCACCTGCTTCTTGTACTCCTCGATCTCCTTGGCCAGCTCCTCCTCCGTGAGCTCCTTGGGCTCTTCCTGCTGATCGATCTCAGCACCGTCTTCCAGCGACACAACCTCCATCTGCTTCTCCACGGTCTCCACAGTCGAGGCGACCTCCGGGTTCTTCTTGGCGTTGGTCAGGTGCTTCTTGGAGGCCAAGTGGTTCTCGTGCGCGTTGGCGGTCGTGAACGTCTTGTTGCAGGCCACGCACTTGAGCACCGTCTTGACGCCCGACTTCTTGATCTGCTCCTTCTTGGCGCGCTGCTTCTGCTTGGGGTCGCTGGCGGCCTGCGCCTCCTTCTCCTCGCGCACCTTGCGCATGCGGAACTCGAACTGCTCCTCCGACACGGGTGGCAGCTCCACCACCTTGCGCTTGAGGTTGTAGCGGTGCCAGTCCTTGCGGAAGTGGTCCTTCTGCTCCGCCGGCGAGGCGAACTCCAGGCGGCAGGCCGTGCACGTCAACATGGCTGCAGCGATCGATACGTCTAACGTACTGAAGCTGGTGTCTCCTGTTCCGTCCGCAGTTGCCTTTGGGGATCAGAGGAGCTCTTGGCGATGATAACCAATCGGTTGGCCGCCACTACTGTCCGGGAATTCCTGTTCCGTTCCGAAATGAATTAGTCGTCCACCACACCAACTTTACACAAATTATCCGTTTTGCGCGACGCGAGCCATTTCTTTGGCAGTCCACCACACCAACTTTACACAAATTATCCGTTTTGCGCGACGCGAGCCATTTCTTTGGCCCAAAGGTATCCGCACCAACGAACACGCCATTCCTCTTTAGAGCGCCAAGCACCGCACATCACACACACCGAGAGCTGACGACGATGCTTCCTACGCTGCTGCGGACGGCTCGGCGTCAGGTTGGCGCTGCCTCCACCGCCCAAAACTTCGCCATCCGCGCCTTCTCCACGCCCGCGCGCAACCCCGCGCACACCTCCTGGACCGACGACGACAAGGCCTACTTCCAGCAGCTGCTCAAGCCCGAGAGCGTGCTCACGGACGCCGACGACACCGAGGCGTACACCGTGGACTGGCTCAAGAAGTACAAGGCGCAGAGCAGCCACCAGATGGTGCTCAAGCCCAAGACCACCGAGCAGGTCTCCGCCATCCTCAAGTACTGCAACGAGCGCAACCTGCCGGTCGTGCCGCAGGGAGGCAACACGGGCCTCGTGGGCGGCAGCGTGCCCGTGTACGACGAGATTGTGCTGTCCACGAGCAGCATGAACAGCGTCGTCTCGTTCGACGAGGTGTCCGGCATCCTGGTGTGCGAGGCCGGCTGCATCCTGGAGAACCTGGACAACTACGTGGCCAAGCACGGCTACATGATGCCGCTGGATCTGGGCGCCAAGGGCACGTGCCAGATCGGTGGCAACGTGGCGACAGGCTACATGATGCCGCTGGATCTGGGCGCCAAGGGCACGTGCCAGATCGGTGGCAACGTGGCGACCAATGCTGGAGGGCTTCGACTGCTGCGCTACGGCTCCCTTCATGGAACCGTGCTTGGTGTTGAAGCGGTGCTGGCTGATGGTACCGTCATCGACTGTCTGAGCACGATGCGCAAGGACAACACGGGCTACGACCTGAAGCAGTTGTTCATCGGATCGGAGGGTACGCTTGGTGTGGTGACGAAGGTGTCAATCCTGACGCCTCCGCGTTCGTCGTCCAAGAACGTGGCGCTGCTTGCTTGTGAAGACTTCGAATCGGTTCAAAAAGCTTTCGTGGAGGCCAAGAAGCATTTGGGCGAGGTGTTATCGGCAGTGGAATTTATGGACCGCCAGTCGCTGGACATGGTGCTCTCGCAGCAAGACTGGACCAAGGATCCACTAGAAACGCCGAGTCCGTACTACGTGTTAATCGAGACATCGGGCAGCAATGCGGACCACGACATGGAAAAACTGAACGCGTATTTGGAGGACGTGATGGGTTCCGGCGTTGTAGTTGACGGCACAGTGGCCCAGGACGAGGCGCAGGCTCGCAAGCTTTTTGTGATTCGCGAAGACATCACGGTCGCACTTGCAGCGCGCGGATACGTGTACAAATACGACGTGTCATTACCGGTCTATCGCCTTTTAGGCTTTAGGCGCCGCCTTCATGGCTATCGAGAAGTTGGTGCATTCCGCGTGTGATTAATCAGTACAAATGGACATTTCTCTCTCCGAACACGTACAAGGGGCCAGATCTACATCATCGTCAACGCTACAGTGACAAGCAGCGCGGATGCCACGGACGTCCAAAGACCACGCTCGATGCCATCAAGCTGATGCAGCAGATGAAGAAGATGATGGATCCGAAGGGAATTCTGAACCCCTACAAGGTTCTTCCTGAGGCGCACTGAGCAATGCACCACTGAATTGAAGCAATAAACGATATATTGCGAGTGAAGGTTCTCTTCTCAACTAGATCTCGATATCTCTTCTCTGTGGCACGCGAATGTGGCGCATCGTAGTTCCCTGTTGAGACGGCTTGAATGGAGCTTGCTGTCCGTACGGTTTGGGGATGCCCAAGTCCTCCGGGATGTACGCATTTGGTCGTGCCTCTGCAGTCGTGTACGTAAGCTGCGACGGGAAGTTAGCGGCATGTGCAGCTGCAGCCTTCGCTTGTTCTTTTGCAGCCCGCACCTCGTTGTTGTGTAGTTTTTGCGTTTGCAGGCGCACGAGTTGTTGTTCGCAGTAGGCGTTCGGTGCATATCCTGCGAGTGCACGCTTTTGACACCCCTCAACATCGACGGATGCGTCATGCTTTTCCTGCTGGAGCTTCATGGCTGTTGCTTGGTACATTGACAGCTCTGAAACGACAGCCATCATTCGACGCGTAGTCTCTTTGATACGACCTTGGAAATCGTTCACCCGCTTTGCCAGCTCTAAAGTCTCTCCTCGGCGGGCAGATGCTTGCGTTCGAAGCTTGTTGGATAGACCCGTTACTTCTTCAAGCACCAGTTCTTTTTCAAGAAGTTGTTCCTTCTTGTGGTGGTACCGTTCTTCTAGATAGGCAAGCTTAGCTGAAAGCTGCTCTTCATCAGGGTCTTCACCGCCCAAAGCACGCCATCGATCGTTGTTTTTAGGAGTCTCCAAATCGCGACATAGCAGTTCCGTGACATCCTTTTCCTGTTTCAGGTCTTCTTGCAAGGACATGATACGTTGGGCGAGCTCCGGTAGGTGGGGCAGCTGTCTTCGCGCATTTTCAAGCTGGCGCTGCAGATCCGCCAACTCGATTTTGAGTACTCGAATCTCTTGGTCTTTACGAGTTAATCCCGTCTCGCCAGCACCAAGGGCTTGCTCCTGGAGATTGGACTTTTCATAGAGAATGCAGAGCTCATCGTTGCGATCAATCAGCTGTACGCCAGTAGCATTCCGTGCATCCACCGCCAGCTCGTACTTCTTCTTTAGACGAAGCAGCTCCTTTTCCGTGTGAGTGATGATACCATTGAGTTTGTCGATCTCGACAATTTGTTGCTCAACTTGCTCTTGCTTCGCCCGATACGCGTCATGCGATTTGTTGGTGTCGAGACGCAACGAATCACGCGAGCATTGTGCTGTTGCATGAGCCAATTTCTCTTTCACGAGAGCTTTGTCTTTTGCCAGGGATTCGTTACGAAGTACTTCGACTTCGTTGTGAAGAATCTTGATCTTCTCTTTCATTTCGGCCAGAGCTTGCGTCGAGGCCTGGATAAGGTTGACATACTTGTTGCGCTCATTCTTGACAACATCGTATAGGGCGGAAAACTCTCGCAGGTGGTTTGTCGTCTCGTTCCACTTCTTTGCCAAGTCGAAAATCACAAGCTCCTTCGTCTTGAGTTCCTGCTGGGTTTGGCGCTCTGCGTTCAACGCTGATGTGGCCTCGCGCGCTTTCATTTCGCGTTGAGCTGTGAGCATAGTCACCAACTTTTTCTGCTTGTTTTCCTCCAACAACCACTGGCCGACCTCTGCCTCGAGCTCTGTAACCTGTGTCGATAGCGCTTCGAGCTCCGCACTTTGGGCCTTCTCTCCGTCCTCTTGTTTTAAAAAGCGTGCGATGAGGAGATCTACCTGCTGCTTCACATCAAGTTGCCGCTGGGTTTGGTCCTTATTTTCTGAACGTAGTGCTGCTATTTGATGCTGCACGTCGACCACTTGAGCTCGAAGATTGGGCAGCAAAGCCTTGTTACTGTCCAGCATCAGAATTTGCTTCTTGAGCTCACGTTTCAAACGATCGTAGTCTTTTTGAGCCTTCCCACAACGCTCGTTTTCTCGTCGAGCGGCTAAATCAAGAGCCTTGGCGCGCATGTCGAGGCGTGCCTTCTCGCCGAGCCGCATGACATTGACATTCTGCTCCTCACGAAGGTGCAGCGTCACGTGATCCACATCTCGCTGACGCTGATCAATTGTCTCTCGATGCACATCTAGTTTTTGAGCAAGTTCACGTTGCACCTCATCAGCGTCATGTAGCTTTGCGGCTGTAGACTCCACAGCAGCCTGCAGCTCCACAGCGCGTGTTTTGTCCTTGTTCGTCTCTCTTTCTAGTCCAGCCACAGCTCGTGCAACGACATCCGCTTGCTTCTGCATCCGATCGGGGTCGCCCTGCAACTGGCTCAGTCGTTTCTGCTCGGCCGTGCCAGTTTGCTCGAGCCGCGCGTTTTCCTGGTGTAGGAAGTCCAGCCGCGCCAAATACTCGCGCTTGCGTTGCATATCCTTCGCTAACTCGCTGTCTAGGCGGTGGGTCTCATCGGTGAGCCCTGTAATCTCGGTCGTCAGCTGCCGTACCTCGGGCTCAATAAGTTGCGCATGGGCTGCTAGGATGGCCTCCTTTTCCGCCACCAGGTCAGCATATTCACGCTGTAGCTCAGTGATCTCGAACGTCAGCACTGCGTCTCGATCTACACCTTCAGCCAGCTCCTTCAGAGCTCGATCCTTCTCGCGCTCTACCGACGAGAACGCCGCTACCTCTTCGGCCTTGCGGATGGCCTGCTTCTCCACCTGAATCTTCTCCCCAAGAAGATCTCGATTCAGTGCCTTGGCCTCTTTCAATAGCTGCTTCTCATGCTTGTACGTGGCCAGCACACACGAGTGCAGCTTGGCGTATTTCTCCTTGTGGAACTGCAGCTGGTCCAGCGTCAGCATGTCCGCCTCGAAGTACTGTTCTAGCAGACGGAACGCCGACGCGCGCGCCGACATGTCGGAGGTCTGGGACCCCAATGCAGAGCCAGAACCTCCTCCAGCCCCACCGATAGCTGCAACTTCAACATCTTCGAGCTCCTCATGCTCCGCCAGCTCGTCGTTGTTACCGACAGCACTGCGGGCGTTCCCGAGGCTGTTGCTGGTCGAGAGCGTCGGCGTGCCGGACTCGGGTCCGCCACCTTCGTCGCCTTGCGGTTCGATCATCCCTTCGCTGTTTCCTGCAATGCGCCAACCTCAGCGCCATATTTAGGGCAAGTTGAAGTGACCATCACTCCGACCGTTACGCTGATAATGATGTGGGTCACACGAGTGTGCGTGCGACATTTCCCTCTCTCAATCAAATCCAGCGTTGCAGGTCATCGGGGTGCAGTGCGTGGCGTCATCGGCGCACTTCCTGCACTGCTCTTCGGTGCACGAGCTCTCTTGTTCCTCGTAAGGCGCGCGCTCGTCGTCTCCCCCTTCCTTCCCGCCTTCCTTCTGTCCTCCGTATGTCCGCCGCGGGCGTGGAGATTTGCCGTCGCAAGAGCTGCACCAGACTGGACGCCGAGTGGAGCTGCGGGCTGCCGCACGCCATGGAGGTCAACAGCGTCACGATCGAGGACCTGGACGAGTACATCGAGCCTAGCAACAACAACGACGATAAGCAGCAGGGTGTCGTGACGGCGGACGCGTGGGCGACGGACATCACCGCGTCCGACTCGGACTGCAGCAACGTCGTCCAGAGCCCGTCCGAGTTCGACGATGCGCCGTTCGCCGTGCACTCGCGCGAGATCCGCAAGATGTGGGCCGAGCCGGACGCCAGCGACGTCCAAGTGCGCGGCAAGGCGTACATGGACGACCAAGTGAAGGTCCCTGCTGGGAAGGCCATTGGCAAGCTGCTGCACGTGGATCTGTGGAAGTTCGAGACGCCCGAGGAGCGCCACCATGTCGCCATGAAGGAGGAGATGCGACCGAACAGTGTGTTGGTCTACTGCCGCGAGAAGTTCCCCGACTCGCGCGTGTTCATCGTGACTATTGAGCTCCCGAACGCCGACAACTTGAGTCTGGTGTTCTACTGGCTGCTGCCGCCAGCACCGAAGAACCCCGAGAAGGATGAAAGCACTGCAGCCTTCCACCGTTTGCTGGACAAGTTCTGCGATGAAGGAGACGACGAGTTCCGCAACAACCGCTTCAAGCTCATCCCGAACCTGGTGGACGGCCCGTGGATCCTGCAGACGCTCGTGCCCAACCGCCCTGCACTTACGGGCACGAAGCTGACGCAGCACTACTTCCGACGCAGCAACTACTTCGAGCTGGACTTGGATGTGGCCTCCAGCACCACGGCGCAGTACATCGGAGCAATGTGCCAGAGCTGGGCGACCTACCTGCAAATGCACCTCTTCATCACCCTTCAAGGCGAGACTGAGGACGAGCTACAGGAGCGGGTCCTTGGAGGCGTCGACGTCTCGTATTTAAATCTCGAGCTCGCGACGGAATTCAGTTAGGAGAGAGCGCGCATTTAGGATATGCGTGCTGCTGAGCAGTTAGATGCAATGAGTAGCTGTACACAAGGTTGATCGGCAAGGTTATTCACTGTCGTCTTGGTTGCGCTTGCATTACGGTGTCTTATGGTCTCGGAGTGGTCGAATTATCCACTTGAGGCGTCTGCCGCCTGCTTTGCTAGTTTTTCCTGCGCTCGGCGAAGTCTGCTGTCCAGGTTGAGCATTTCAGACATGGACTCCATGAGTTCGCGCTTGGTCTTGTCCAGCTTTTGCTGCAATGCGGTTTGCTGCTTCTCGAACGCGGCAAGTAGCTCTGCTTCTTTCGCCGCGGCGGCTTCTGCACTGGAGCGTACTTCGTTCTGTAGCTGCACAATTGATATCTTCGCATTGCCGAGGGTAGCGTTTGTAGCCTCAAAACGTTCGAAGGCGTCTTGAAGCTGCTGTTTTAGTGTCGTTGCCTCGGCTTCAGCTTGATGCGCACGAGATTCCAGTTGGTTACGCTGTTCACACGCTTCCTTCGCTAGCTTCTCTTGTCGGTTTGCATGCTGTACCATTTCATACCGCGCAGCCATCGCCAGTGTGACAAGACGATCCTTCCGCTCGTTCTCCTGTAGAACAAGTGATACGTTAGGGAGCGTAATGAAGTTCCGTAGTGAGCAAACCTGATCAACCTTTGTGAGAGCAGCGACCTTTTTGATTTCGCTTGACAGCAACAGCGAGACTCGGTCACGCTCCTATCAGACCGACGTAAGAGCGCTGGAAACCCGGGTAGAATACCAGATTTACCAATACTACACAGTCGTACCCGCTTCAGCTCGTCTTCACCTTCTTGTTGAGCTGCTAGTGTGCTGCTAAGATGCTGCAATCCCCATCGTTCACGACACTAAATCTTCGGTATACGATAAGTAACGAGCACCAGCTAACCAACCTTGTACATGTTGGTCATCAGCTCGACGCTGAGTTTCACTTCCTCAAAAGCCTTGGCAGTCGACAGGGTCAAATCTTCCAGCTAGAGGAGCATACACATTAGACTTCAACTTCACACAATCAACCAGCGTTGAGGTCAAATACCTTCTGTATCTTCGGCATAAACCACTTCTTTCCGTTCAGGTGGGCTCTCTTCTCCTCTTCAAACTTGGTTTGCAAGTGCGCTAGGTCGTCTTCGAGCTGCGAGTTCGTGAGCTGCAGCTTCGAGTTCGTACTTTTCAACTCCGCCACCTCTCGCTTGAGCTTTAGGGCGAAGTGCACGTCTTCGACCGTCATGTCAGACTTTGCCTCAGTGCTGGTCCTGGTCGGCGATGCAGCTCGTGATTCAGTCGCCCGTGTACTCAATCCCTCCACCCCTGCAATAGACACGACTGAATTCCGACTTTTTGCTGCGAGACGTTCGCGCTTCTCCTTCTGTAGCTCCTCCAAGGCCTGCATGAGAATGACGTACAACATAGAAGAAGAAGCAACATTGCCGTCCAGACGTTAAGGATACCAGGACAAAATCTTTCAGCTACAGCGTTCCCAACAGCAAGATATACATGTAAGTGTAGAGGATATATAGAGTTGTGTATCCCACGACGCCAGCGCATCTTTCTCGGTTGGCACACTGTTTTTTCCGAAGTTGTCGTTGGCTAGCGCTTCTGGGTTTCTGTATTGTACAGGCAAAAAATCTGTGAGCAAGGACGTAATGACACCCATGTGACGAGGCAGTATCCTACCCAACTTCAACATCTATCTGCTTTTTCTCCTTGAGCAGGTCCTCCGAGATCCGGCTCATGACTTCGCGGCGCATCTCGAAGAGCTCCAGCGCTAGTGCAGACTGTTCTTGTTTGCCTCCCATCTTCTCCTTCTTCGCGTTCTTGTCGATGAAGGCCTTGAGTTGTTTCTAATAGACACGCACGAGAACAGAACTACCGTTACAATACAGCCTAATCTAGCGGGTACACCAAAGTGCCTACCGTTTCTTCCTCGATCGCTGAAAGCACTGCCGGGTCCTTCTCGCCGCTTTGGCGAAAGTATCGGACCCGGAAGTCCTGTAGCAGCCTTAGGTCCGATCGGAGACAACGCAGCCGGGAGCCTTCAGCTTCTTCCTGCTGCTTCTGAGCCGAAGTACTGATCAGCGACTGCGCGTAGTGCGAGCGCAGGGCGCGGCTGTGCTGCAGCTGCAGATCGATATGCTTGGCCAGAGCCGTCACGTCGCCGCGCCAGCCCCCAGTCTTCTTGGCGAGTCGTATCGCATCTTTCCTTGCAACGGAGAGATTGCTGCGTCCTCCAAAGGCTGACGCGGTTGCAACGGCATCCTGCTGTACGCGCAGCGCTGCTGAGACCTCCTCATTGAGCTCCTCGAACTTCTTGTGCAGATCATTCACTTGCGCCTGACTGCTTTCCATCGCTTCCAAGGCTACTGCGTTTAGAGGAATGAAGAGGCGCTTTGGAGGCGTACAGTTATCTCAAGTTCCTATCACTTTGTGTAGATTAGATAGATTTTCTTTTGTTTGCTACTCTTACTCTGGGATGGGATACGCTCACCGGGCTTAAATATCAACGCATGTTACGCACTCGACGGCAGCTTACTAAAAATTTGCACATCCGCCGGGGATGCAACGCGGTTGGCAGGCTGGCAGACGCCGACGCAAACTACCACTCGAGCCGCATCGCCGCATCGGTGTCAGCTCACCTCGTCGTGCACAGCGACGTTACAAAAATGAGGACGAGCTGAATGCATCCAGGTCCTCGCTCAGGGTGGCGTCGTGAAGCTCGACATCGTCGTCGCGAGCCAGCTTCTCGCGCTCCATAGCGAGCTGGGCAAGACGTAAGCGTTCGGCATCGCGGGCGCGCTCCTCTCGGATCCGCTTCTCCTCAGCGAGCTTCGCCGCCTGCTCTTGCTCCTGCTTCCGTCGCTCGGCCTGCTCGCGCTCCTTCTCCTTTTCGCGTAGCTCGGTCTCCCGCCGCTTCAAGGCTTCCAGCTCATCGGTGCGCTCCTTCTCCTTCTGCTGGATCTTTTGTTGCTTGATCTGCTCCATCGAGCGTGCAGAGAGCCACAGCGAGCTCGACTGACTACCATTGGCTTGAGGTAGCGGCGTTCCGTTAGGAGTTTCCTTCTTGGCAAGCATGCTCCAGGCCCCACGATTCTCCACACGCAGTGGCTCTGAACTGGACAATTGCTCGTCGCGGATCTTCTTCGCTGCATCTACAGAGGCGACCAGAACAATATGAGCACATTTGCTAGAACTAAATAAATGGGAGCGGAAACTAACCGGCATGGGCTGAGGCGGAAGGGTCAAGCTGTGACAAACTCGGAGCGCTTGAGAGCGGTGGGGACTGTGGCATGGCATTAAACAGCGTTAATTAATACGTGAACGGAGTCGCATCAGCACTAAAGACTCACTCGCTCAATTACATCTCACAAACCCACCCTTTCCAGAGGAGCGCCGCCGTCGTCGGAATCGGAATCACTATCGCTATCACTATCCGAGTCTGACGACTCGGAAGAGCTAGACGAACTCTCCGATGAGCTTTCGCCACCCTTCTTCGCAGCTTCAGTATCGGCATCCACGTCTGTCATGGCAACATCTTGGTCCAAGCGTCGGTCAGCACCATCACCGGGCGCTGGGCGTGCTCCATTGGTAGCAGCACGATCAATTGCTGCCAGCTCGTTCTTGAGTTCCTCCTGGCGGTTTCGGATGTTCAATGCCGCCACCTTCGCAGACTTAAGTCGCTTGTCAGCTGGCGCCATCTTGGACTTTTTAGCCGGACGCTTCCGCTTGCGGCCAATCCCGTTTTCCTACAAGAGGAAACACAGTGAACACTTAGTACTGGCGGCGGATGTGGCTTGAAGACGCGTGAGATTCTTACCCTAACATATCCTTCCAGCATTCGCAAGCACCGGGTGTCGAACGCGTTGATGTCTAACTCTACTTCGTCGTTCTCGTTGGCCAGCTTTGCAACTGGTACAGCTTCCGCAATGATCTGCAGGACACGATTGATCTTGTCCTGCGGGAGCAATTTGATGTCGGAACTCAACCGAGCCTTGTCCATCTGGCTCATGGGCTCGTTCAGCTCCTCCTCGGTCAAATCCTCCATCTTGAAAGGTCTGAACACAACAAAGAGACCAAATTCACGGTTAGCACACGCGCACGACCAACAAAGAGCTCAGAGCGCGAAAACTTACCGAGCAGCAGCTTTAGTCGGCTTGGAAGCAACGGCCTTCGCCATGCTTGGTTGAAGTTGCTCAAGAGTCGCCTTCAGACGCTCGATGTCTTCCTTCAACGACATAATCAATCCCGTATCGTCACCAGAAGATTGTCGCTTGGTGTTGCCCTTTGTGCCCTTGCCTCCTCGAATTTTCTTCGACGTGTGCGTTCCTCCTGCCCTCTGGTCCTTCTTGGACTTCGGATCCGACAGTTTGCACTTGGTGGACAGCTTGACATTCAGACTCTTGAATCGCTTTTCAAAGTCGTCCATGAGCTTGCGAGCATAGATGTGTACTTGGCTGTGGGCGGCGTTGTAGAGCATTGCATTGCGGAACACAAGGCGCACATGCTCTGCAAACGCTGACGGGGTGTCGTAGAAGCCAGTCTCCAAGTTGTTCCGAATAGTTCCGAGATCCATCGGCTCCTTAATCACGTGGAAGTAATCTGGGATGCCCAGTGCCACGGGGTCCACTGGAACCAAGAACGGAGCAGACTTCGGATTCGACATCAGACCCTTCAGAATACTCAGGCACTTCTTCATGCTCATGGGGGCATGATCCAGGTCGAGAATGTTGTCCTCGCGAAGGTGCGCCGGAATCGACCGCTTCCGCTCGGAGCGTCCCAATACCAACGACGGCGACGAGTAATCCGACATGGGCGTGCCGACCTTTCGCGGAGCGACAATTGACGGAGCAGCGAGAGGAGTCACGATCTTGGCAACGTCGACAGAAGCAGTAATAGCAGCAACGCCTGGGGCGGAGATCGAAAGGGCCTTCACTTCCCGCTTTACCGCCGGAGTAGCTGCCCGAGCCGATCTCGCACGCCGCGGAAGCGCTCGCTTTACGGGGTCCTTCGGCTTGTAGACCTTGTACAACCGCAGCTCATTTGTTTCCTTGTCCAAAAATCCGTGAAGCGTAAATAGGCCGAATCGGTTTTCGCCAGCGCCAGAAACGATAAACTGCGACGGGTTGCTGGCGTCATGCACAAAGCGAATCTCGACGTCGTTCTCCGCCACGGTTTGGTGCTTGCCCTTCGTGGCCTGGATCTGGAAGGACCCGCTGTACTTTCCCTGAAAAGGCATCGCCGACCGCACATTCGCATCCGTTTCGTAGCCCAAGTACACCGGCGACACTTCGTTGACAGCAGCATTCGTCGTCCTAGAAGACCGCGCAAGCGCTGATCCGGAGATCGCCGGGTGCACGATGTCCGCGGCACCGGAGCACATGGGGATGGAGACGTCGTCTTGCGACTTCATCTCGAACGGACTGATGATACCGTTGGGGCCAAACGCCGCCTCGCTCATGCCCCACGTTCCGGACCAGACAGCACGCTTGTCTTGGATGTAGTACTTGCCGACCAACAGCGGCGCGTACTGCAGCACCTCGCGCGGAAGATCCGGCACGGACTTGGTCTTCTTGTTGTTGTTGACAGCAACTTTTTCCGTCCTCACCGTCACTGCGGGCGTCGCGTTGCTGCTCGTATCTTTAGTCGCAGGCGGCTGGGCGCTGACATTGGCGTTGCTGGGCTCCTGCTTGATCGCGACGGCTGCGGGCGCGCCATTGCTCGTTGAGACAGGCGCGGGCTTCTGCGTCTGCTGCTCGACCATCATGACGCACACGTGCACGCTGGCGAGGCTGGCGGGCTGCG
>JAIKVE010000996.1:0-14446 GCA_024679115.1 Phytophthora pistaciae
GACCATGAAGGGGTCGAGGCCACGCCCGCCATCGTCCACGACGCGCTGCAGCTCCGCGGGGACGACGGATCCGCTCTCGAAGTTCCGCTCATAGCGCGGCGCGCGTGTCCGTTGCTGGAGGTGACGCCGGCGCTCTGTGAGTTGGGGCTCGTGGTACTCACGCAGCGGTCGGCGCGGTTCGTCGAGGTGCAGAACTCGGGTGCCAGGCCGGGCAAGTTCGTCGTGGACGTGCTGGATGCAGGTAATCAGTTGAGTTCTGGTAGTTCTCAGAGCAGTTCACGCGCGGGGATCACTGTCACGCCGCAGAGAGGGAGACTGGTGCCGCAGGAGACTGTTAATATCAAGGTGGAAGCGAATGGGCTCGAGACGGGCGCGTTCCGAGGAATCGTGCGCGTTCGGATCTGGGAGTGCAGAGGCGGAGAAGAGGGAGAGGACGATGATGTGGTTGACGCTGCGGCAGCGCAGGATTCCAGTCGTGGGAGCGCCAGGAGTGGGGTCGGACTGCCGCTCCCGTCTGCAGAGAAGATCATCGACGCGTCGGGGACGGTCGTGGAGCACACAGCTGAGCTCGTACTTCGACAGGGTCTTGAGCCGGTGCAGTCGCTGTTCTTCGGGTCGTTGTTTGCTGGCGAGACGCGCACGATCGAGACGCTGCTGCGGAATAACGGGCCGCTACCGCTGACGTTCAAGACGTCGATCAGTTTTGGAGGCGGTGGAGGCGGAGGAGGCCCAGCGACGGGAGTGGAGGAGGACCGAGAAGCCTACGAACGACGCAAGGAGCTGCGCATTACTCCAGCCGACGGCTGCATCGACCCCTTCAGTGAAGCCCTCGTCACGTTGGTGTATAATCCAAGAGCCAAGACTTCGGAGGAAATTCAGCGCATTGAGAGGAAGCAAGGCAGTGCCGGGCTCGATGGAGGAGGCGACAATGACTATGGCGCTTCATCAGGCAGCAACAGCAGCTTAGACTCGTCCAGTTCTCCCTTCATGCTGCTTCCAGCCCCTGCACAACCTCTGAGCGCCTTCGCGTCCATCATCTGCGAGGATTTACAGGCTCAAAACTTGACCTTCGAGGTCTCAGCCAAGACGTACATCCCTCGGCTGCAGCTTTCGCCGACTCCACCTCTGGACTTTGGCGACGTCCGCTCCTACGACCGCGCGGATATTTTGCTGTCGTTGAAGAACCTCTCGGGACTTCCCGTCCGCTTCGAAGTCGAGAAAGGCGTCGCTCACTATACAGTAAGTCCACGCTCGGGGCGTCTGGACGTGTTGCAGTCCCAAAGCCTCGTGGTAAGTTTCGCTCCGACGCAACTTGGAACGTTCAACAGCATTTTGGCGCTGCGCATCAACGACGGCGTGCTGGAGATCCCCGTGAAGGTGCTGGGACGAGCGGCCGTCGTTGGACCTGTGCCGGCTGTCAGTGAGCGGCTTGTAGGCGGTCCAATGGCTCTCCCGGCTGACTTCGCGCCCAAGTACAAGTTCCTCCTACCAGAAGAGGCCAAGCAAACGAAGGGAAAATTGTCCAAACGCTTTCGGCGCCAGCCTCCTTACGAACTCGCGGCATTGAACGGCACTGCAGCACTCGACGAGTTCGAGTTCCAAGGCACGAACAACACGCACTTGACCTACTGCGTCAAGGAACTGGCGCGTCGTGCTGATCATCGAGCTGCGTACCACGACTACCTCGCTCAGTGTCGTGTCCAGCGTGAAGCCAAAGCCAAAGAATGGAAGGGGAAGGCACAAGGGCTCAAGTCGAGTGTCGTCCAAGCCCGAGGTAACAACCAGGAAGAAGACGACGGCGTCCCGAACTCAGGAGGCGTCGATCTCGGCATGGAACGTGAGAGCAGGCCCCAACCACAGGAGCTGCGCCTACCTCCGTCTCTCATGAAGCCGAACGAGCCGCTCTGGCTCAACCAGAACCCCGCAGGTGGAAATGCCGGTCAGTCGAAGGCCTTTTTCGACGAGTTCAAGCTCATTAAGAAGAAATTCAAGTCAGCGCCAGCCACGCCGGCGGAACTAGCGGACTGCGCCAGAACGCTGGAGTTTGACGAGCTCGAGCAGGTCGTTTCGGGCCCAAAGACTCTGAACTTTGGGCGACTAAGCGTCAACGGCAGCGCGACACGCAGTCTCACAGTGCAGAACAACCTGCAGCACAATGTTCTCGTTGCTCTGCACTTGGCTGCAGGAGCTACCAATAAAGACGGCACGCCTGGACAGATCGAAGAACTCGCTCGGAAGACAATTTTAACGTCACAAGTTGTCCCTCCACACTCCAAGGGGGGCTTCGACCTGGTCTTCTGCTCGTCACGAGAGCAGTTCTTCCAACAGGCGATCACGTACTCGCTCAACGGAGTTCACCCGCGTCAGGTCACCATCGTCGCGGAGGTAGCGCCTATCGTGGTCGAATTGGCGCCAGAAGAGCTGCGCTTTGACTTCGGAGCTCTGGACCTGAGCACATCCGTCGCTCGAGACGTGGTCATCACCAACACTTGCGACTCTGAAGCCCCGTTCATTTGGACGCGCATGCCGCTGCTTGCCACGCCGGACGGATCAACTCGCCCCGACTCCTCCAAGAGCAACGCGACAACCACAGTCACCACTAACACGATGGCCGAGAAAGGAGCAAGCGCCAATGGCTCAGTGTCTCCAGTGTTTGAGGTTCTTCCAGCTACTGGAACCCTCGGCCCATCGGCTACGATGGTCTGCAAGGTGATCTACCGGCCTCCGTCAATGTCTGGGCCGGCCATGACGGCGTTGGGGATCTCACAGCGGAGTGGAGCCATGTGGCTGGCGCAAATGTTCCAGCTAGACGTTACAGGCGGCGAGAAGGGGATACTCAACTGCCGCGCGCTGCTGCCTGACGTCAAGGTGGTGGCTCGGGAGAAGAAGGTGGACTTCGGCACCATTTCCGTCGGCGTCGAGCGCGACAAGCGCGTCACGTTGTCCAACCTGGGCATGCACACGCGCGCTGTGTTCTACGCTAGTGTGGATCCTCCGTCAATGACCACAACGATCGGACTGCAAGTGAGCCCCGCGCAAGGAGTTGTGGATCCACAGGAGTCGACGGAACTGGTTGTGAAGCTGCTACCTCATCGAGCCATCACGTTGGACGGAACTACCAGCGGCTCTCATCAGGTGAACATCGTGATTACAGTGCGAGGAGGCAAAGTCCTTCGCCTCCCAGTCACCGCCTCCGTTCTAGTACCGGACGTCTTCCTCGCTCCAGCTGAGGCGATCGACTTTGGAGAAGTCGTGTTGGGTGTCTCCGTCCCGCGCGTGATCTCGCTCGAGAACCACAGCTCCATCCCCGCCTGTTTGTTGCTAGATTTGGGTTCCTCGGCCTTCTCTGACGAGTTCGCTATCGCTACGCCGCCGCGGTTGATCGCTCACCTCGAAGACGCTAGCAACATCTTCGTGCCTTTGACCGACGACAAGCCCAGACATGGAGGAGCCAACACTCAGGACGGAGAGGCCGATACGGACGACGACCTGTCTGCGCAGTGCGTCAAGTGGCAGATCTGCTTGCCGCCGCATTCCACAGTGTCGTGTCATCTCGTGTTCACACCGTTGAAAGAGGGCAGCCACGACCTCGTCCTCCCGCTCCAGATCGCTGGTGTCGGGTCCAGTTCAGGTCCCAGCAATGGAGCTCCTGCACCGCTTCGACGTCGAGTAATAGCGCGCGCCATCGTCCCGCGACTGCGGTTCTCGTCCTCGACGATGCACTTCAGCCGCTGCGTCATCACGCGCGAAGGTATCCGGAAAGTCCCCTACACGAAGCAGCTCGTGCTCACGAACGATGACGCGCAGCCGATACGCTGGCAGATTGATACAGCGCGGTTGCGGCAAGGGAACCTCGTGACGTTCGCTGCTGGGGCCGCTGCCGCAGCTGCTGCTATAAGCTCCGGCGCCGCTCTGGCGAAGAGAATTGCATCTGCTAACCCGACGAGTAGCGCGACCGCAGTCGTGTTCCATGTCGCCCCTGATCGTGGTGAGTTGGCTCCTGGAGAGGAGGTCACGATTCGAGTGAGCTTCCTGCCGCTTGACGCTGTCGAGTACGCGGAAGACGAGTTGCCGCTGCTAGTGGACGGCGAGCCGTATGTGAACTTGAGCCTGAGAGGGGAAGGGATCCACCCGCATCTGTCCTTCTCGACTAACCGAGTGGTGTTGCCTACCGTCCCACTCGGAGTCACTGCGAGCGCGCACTTCCAAGTTTACGCGACGGGCTACGACCACCTCGAACTCGCGTGTCGAGTGCCGCTGGATACGTCACGAGCCCCGTTGACGGTGCTGTTTCCTCGTGGCAAGACGCTGAGTATGGCGTGTCCGAGTCTTCCGGTTGAGCTGCGCTTCTCCAGCAACGCCAGTGTGGCGTTCAACGCCAGACTCGAGTTCTTCGACGCTGACGGCAACTCGTTCGCGCTGCCCGTGGCTGGCTGCGCAGAGAATTGTTTGTTCACGAACTATAACTTCATCCAGACGCAAGGACTCGCTCCAGAGCTCATAGAGGACGGTAGCAGCAGCAGTGGAAGTTCACCTCGACACTCTCCACAGCGGAAAGAGTCGTCCAAGACGGAGCTTGAGACGGATTCTAGCAGCTCCAAGACCAACGGAGAGAATCGCGGGTCAGTCAGCAACAAGAGCATCGAGTCGGATGGAAAACCTCCGAGCGGCTTCCAGTTCTACACTCACGCATCCGGTCGATTCCCAGTCTATTTACTGTCGAGTCGTCAAGCTCAAGCCGAGACCGAAAAGCATAAGGAAGCGCAGCAAACGTCACCTCAGCAGCAGCAGCATTCGGCACCCAATGGCTTTGTCGCTGTCGACCCTTCTACCGGCGTTGATGAAGAAAGCTCAGCCAGTCACGCTCTACTCAAGCGGCAATCGTCTTCGCTGCTTTCAATTCAACCCCCACCTCCGCCAATGCCGCCCACGCCGTTCACTGAGGGCGAAATTCAGCTTGTGCTGGAGTATCTCAACGCGAACTTCCTGCGGACGCCCGTGGTTCGGTTCCCTGAGGACTTCGCAGACACCGCCGGTCGTCCGCTGTACGAGCTGCTCGACATGATCTGCATCAAGAAACCTGGAGGGCTCGCCGTGCCTACGCTGCGCGGACCTGGCGCCGCGAATGCTCCTACCAAGCGAAAGATTGCCGATACTACGAACGGTGCAGGTGCGAACGCCAAGGCCAATGGAGCTGGTGGGGCGAACTCAAACTCGAACTCATCAGCGCCACAGCCGTCGAAGAAGGACCAACTCACGCAGTACACGAACCAGTACGTGGAGCTGCTGCGCTTCCTCCGCTCGTATGGCGCCATGGTCCACGACGTGTTTCCCGAGCACTTGCTCGCCCAAGAGTTCTACTTACGAGCCTGTGAGAGTCCTCAAGCTGACCCCGCTCTCCTCTCGTCTCCTTCGTACGCCACTCTCCCGTTTGTAGCACGTCGGCGCGCGTTGAAAAGCGAATGGCGAGCGCTGAGCACCGCCGCGTGGATGAAGGTCCTCTACCAGGTGATCAAGTGCTTCTTGCTCTCTCGTATCACGTGGAAGGGGTATCAGATGCAGCAACAGGGTGGAGCGGAGACTTCTGCTGGAGACGTCAGCGCACGAAGTGACACCAAGCGTAAGGGTGAAAAGCCTCCAGTCTCCACCGGCCGCGCGTGTCAAGGTAGCAACGTCTACAGCGAGGCGGAGATGGTGATGATCCAGTGGCTTTGCGATAGGGTGCGCTCGCTACACAAGCCTCAACACCCTGCAGCGGCTCCGATGGCATCACTAGGTGGGGCTCTTCTCGAGACGCAGCTCCTGGATATCGGGCGTGACTTGAGAGACGGTCGCTGGCTGTTCCACCTCGTAGCAGCACACATCCCGACGCTGTCAGTGGACCAGAGCGCTTACCACTGCTTCCGATGGATGCCTGAGGCCTTGAGTTCACGTCCCCGGAGACCGCCTTCTGCCGCTCAGCTGCAGCATCAAGCCGTGATATTGCTACAGACTCTGGGGGCGTTTGGTCTTGACTTTGGCTTGGACGCAGCCAGATTCCTACGTCGATACACTGGTCGTGAGATGCTATTGCTGTTGCTCCACTTGCAGCAGACGTTGCCTCAGTTCATCCCCAAGGCTACGATCGAGTTCAAAGGCGGACTGGGTCAGGTGATGGAGAAGAGTATCGAACTCAAGAACCCAAGCGCGCGACCGCTACGCTACCACGTCTTCCTGGATGGAGTAGAGAGGAATTCACCTGGCGCGAGTGGCGTGGGAGCTCCAAGTGGCGGCCCTGATTCCGCTGCCGCTAGCGAGTTCACGATCGAGTCGAATGAGCTCGTGCTGGATCCTGGCAAACCCGTGGCGTTTGTGGTCACCTTCCGCCCTCGGTTCTCGAGGAAGGTGACAGCTCGCCTGGTCTTCCAAGCTGTTCGTGGGGATATCGCTGGATCTACGTCAATCGGCGGAGGTGGAGCCACGATGGTCTTCTTGCTGGAATCCAACATTGTGTCGCGCAAACCCGTGCGCATCATTCAACTGGAGACCAAGACGTACGAGAAGCGCGTGGAGGAGATCATGATCGAGAACCAGTTCCCGGCGAATGCCAACTTCAAGCTGTCCATGACGCAGCAGCAGCAGACGCCTCCGTCAGGGGCGGACAATGCTGCGTCTGGGATGACTGGCTCAGGTTCTAGTGCTACGGCGACGGGTGTGTTGCCCTCTTCACGTGGTGGCAGTCGCCGACAAACTATGAGAGGCCCGGCAGCAGCGTCCCAGACTGGAAACAGCACAGCCAGCTTCGGGATGGGGTCCGACATCGCGGCATTCGGCAGCAAGAAGCAGTTTGGTATCGCCGGCAAGAACCGCGGAGAGGATGCGGACTCAGCGTGGTGTATCTGCGCCCAGCAGCCCTTCTACCTGCCAGACTTTGGCACGTCTGGGAGCAGTGGCAATAGCAACGGGGGTGGCGACGACGCCGAGGGTGGCGGTGGATTGTCCGTGCCGGCGTCGGGACTCAGCGGCGCGTCTGTGTCGATCAGGAAGAGCGGCTCCGCGAAGGTCAAGCTCGAGTTCTTACCGCTTGTGCCCGGGAACTACCGATGTCAGCTGCTCTTCTTGGACGAAAACATCGGCGAGTTCCTGTACGAAGTTCACGCGGTCGCTAGTCTGCCTGCAAGTCTCGAGACGCTGGAGCTCCAGTGCGAAGCGTCAACTGCAGCGAGTGGAGCTGCTGGCGCGGCGGCCGCGCGGTTCCGTTTCGTGAGAGAACTGACGATTCCCGTCAAGAATCCGCTGTTGAACCGCGCACTCACAGTCTTCGTCGAGCGAGCTAACGGTCATCTCCGAACGAAGCTCAAGGACGGACTGAAGCGCTGCGAAGAGAACCACCACACGAGCTTCCACGTCGACTTCAACTCGCCGTACTTCACTGCCAACGTCCCCGAGTTGACGCTTACCAATGGGTCAGGTAAGCTGTTCCCCGCTTCTGGTCGATCTGACGGGTCTGCGATCGATTCCTCGGGTCCTAAAGTACCGCTCAAAGCCAACCAGGCAAGACTAGGCACTCCTCGCTCCGCTTCCGCCGGTACCAACAGCGTCTTGATCGACTTCCAACCAAAAGGAGCCGGCCGATACGCGTGTAAATTGCTCCTTCGCTCTCGAAACTCCGTGTGCGGGAGCAGCGACTTGCGTGTCTACGACCTCATCGCCAAGGTGAAGGAGCCGAACGTGAAGACGCAACTGGAGTTCGTGGCGCCAGCCCGCCATAGCATCGTACAGGAGATCCCGCTCTCCAACCCGACGGATACGACGTGGTCGCTCAAGGCGATCTTCAGCAACGGAAACATCGATAGCAATGCCAATGGGAAGCCTCCTGCGTCAATGTTCTCCGGCCCACCGTCTCTCGTGGTGCCCGCGAAGCGATCAGCTACGTATCCACTGACGTTCACGCCGTCGTGGATTTACCACGAGACTCGGACGTTTGTGTTGATGAACACCGCGACGCAGCAGCAGTTTGAGTTTGAATTGAGTGGCTACGGGGAAGAGCCGCTCGCTCAAGACCACGTTGCTCTCAACTGCCAAGCTCGGTCCAGTATCGTGCACAACTTCGACGTCTTCGCGCTTCCAGGCGGCGAGACAAATGCAGCGCAGGTTTTCAAGGTGGAGTCGGACCTGCGCGATGTCGTTGGGGCATCGACGCTCACCGTACCCGCAAGTACGGGCGGCTCGAACCGCGTGGTCAAGTATCCGCTCACCTTCAGCCCGCTAGTGAGCGGCTCGTACTTTGGCTCTGTCACGTTCACGAATGAAGCCACGAATGAGTATCTCTGGTACACTGTCGAGGCGTCTGTCAGCCCTCCAGAGCCCGAGACCACGCTCGAGATGCGCGCACCTGTACGTGGTGCAGTGGGTGTCGAGATTGGCTTGGCCAACCCTTTGGATAATGAGACTACCTTTGCGGTTGAGCTGCGTGGTCTGGGGCTTCTAGGACCCTCGACCTTCACACTGGAAGCTCGTCAGTCGGGCGTCTACGAGTTGGTCTACTCGCCTCTGCTCGTGACCACTGGGAGTGGGGAGGAGGGCGCTATTCTGTTCTCTAGTCACGCGGTGGGTCAGTTCTGGTACCGGTTGAACCTCGTAGCAGAACCTGCAGCAGCTCAAGAGCTCGACGACATGTCGTGTGCGGTCGGAGACGTCTGTACTCAGCCGCTTTGGCTGCAAAACCCCAGCAACCAAGAGCTCCAGCTGCAGTATCGCGTCACGAACACGCGGAACTTCTCCATCAAGGGCTCAAACGCTTCGAACAACGCCGTCAAAACCCCGACACGCGTGTTACTGCCTCCATTTGGCCGTGCCAGTGTCGTGGTGGAGTACACGCCGTCCTCCTTGTCCGACTTCGAGAGCACCAGTATCATCTTCTACGAGAAGGACGTCGCGAGCGACTGGGAGTTCACGATCCGTGGACGAGGACGAGCGCCGAGCGTCATGAAGCCGCTGGTAGTCACCGCGCGCGTCAATGAAGCTGCGTCGACGCTGTTCACGTTTAAGAACCCGTTTGCCGGACCGCTCCGCGTTGACGTGAAGCTCGTGGACGACGATCCCGACGGAAACGGGTCTCCACCTTCACCACGTGGTGCGTCGCCGGTATTTGACATGCTGCTCAAGAAGCGCCGAGTTGTGCTGGAAAGCTTCGGCCTCCTGCAGGTGCCGATCTCTTTCCTGCCTCGAGCTGTGAGGGAGACACGAGCAGAACTGGTGGTTCATGGTGGTGACGACTACGCGGAGCTGGAGTGGCGATACCCCCTGCGAGGAGTGGCTGAAGCGCCGATCCACCCTCGCGTGCTGGCGGTGCTAGCTTGTCAAGCGCGTGACTCGGTCGAGAAGCGTGTTGAGTGTGAGTTACTCGCAGCTCCTGATGACATGGTACCATCGAACGAGACATTCTCAGTCGAGTGGGAGATCGATGCCAGTCGCTTCGGCACCATGGCGACACCAGCGGCGATCGAGCGCACCTTGACTGTGACCCCCTTGCCAGTGCCGTCCAGCTCGAGATCGACCGTGAGTCTTCCCTACATCATTCGCTTTGAGCCTCTGCGTCCGTATCGAGGATCAGTCGCGTTGTTGGTAAAGAAGAGCAGTGGGGGTCTGTGGCGCTTTGATGTGGTGCTGGATGCAGGAGATCCTCCAGTCGACGACGTGTTGACTATCGAGTCGAGTCTGAACCAGACCTCGTCCGTCAGCTTCCAATTGCGTAACCAGTTCCGACAACCGGCATCTTTCCTGGCCGAATTCTCGGCCGGTTCTTCGAGTGCATTCACGGTTTATCCCGCTGAGGGCGAACTGCCCCCGTACGGCAGCGACGATGGGGCGGTATTCGTGGTGTCGTTCACACCGACGGGCTATGGCAAGATGCAGTCCGGGCAGCTCGTGATCTGCACGGAGGAGATGCAGTGGACGTTCAACGTCAAGGGAACGTATCCCGACGCCACCCCTGGCAGTCGCGCGAGCGGTCCGGCGAGTAGCTTAAGCCTTAGCTCGAGTGCATCGCGGGCGCGACTCGGTATCACCAATAGTAGCAGCGGATCGGGTAGCAACAGCGAGCAGCGCGTAGAGCGAGCAATAGGGCGGAGGAACAGACAGTAATTAGGACACATAGTACATCGCTTTTTTACATCATTAAACGTAGGTTCTGCTCCTCAAACGCCCAGATTCGACCAGTATACTGAGGCCATGCCGACTATCATTCATTGCAATGACAACATTTTACCAGACGTGGACGTGATTTGTCAGTGAGAGGCATCGATAGCTTGATGTATCATGCTGACAAAGCCTCAGCGTTGTGAAATAAGTTACGACAGTCGCCATCGACTCCAGCACATATTTCGCATGTATTAAAAATACTACAAGCCTTCCTGCTTGCTCATAACGACTCTACCTTCCGGAGTGATCCGAGCGCTATCAAATACTGCAGCCACCTTGTCGAGGGTCCTAAGTAATTCCAGCAGCGGCGTCACCATGTCCATCTTGGACTCCAGCCGCACCACGCGGCCGCTGGCTGCGTCCCAGTCGAAGCGCACCGATCCTTCCACCGATAGACGCTTATTCAACAGCAAGCCAGCCAGTGAGAACTGACCACGAGCTTCTGTCTCCATGAGGTGCGGATACAAAGCGCGAAGTGTGTGATCGGTAATCGTAATGCTCGTCGAGGTTGTTGCCAGGACCGACTCGTCGCTCACCAACTGTAGCCGCTTGAGCTCCACTCTTACGTCACTGTGATAAAGCGAGAAGAGTCTCCACTTCTCGAGAATGACTTCGGCCCCGCATGCATCTCCGTCCGTCACGTCCAGCGCCATCGTCTCTTTGAGGAAGTTAAGCTGTGCGTGCACTTCCTTTGGGTGGAGAGCGAGACGATGGGTCCGCCAGTAGCAGCGGCATCCTGTAGCCACGACAGAAGAGTCGGAAGTACTCGGTCGCCACGACCCAGAGGCTTTGGTTTGTCGGGGTGCGGGCCAAAATGGCCCCGCGCTGCCCTTCGAGAGCTCTGATCGTTTCTCTGAGTTCGCGGATGCTGACGTCGAGTTCGTCCGCGTACTCGCGCTGTCGCTGCCTGTACTTGGCCTGGTTGACCCGACACCGCTCGCGTCTCGAAGTGGAGACGATCTTGCGCGTGGGAGGCACCGATTTCGCTTCTTGCGCTTGTTCTGTGTCGTCGCAGACTCGAAGACGCTTGTGCGCCTGGAAGATGCAGTCATTCATTGGTACGCGCTGGCCGTGAAGTGGAACCACTCCTTGGAAGACGCTCCCCACGATGCTGTCGCCGAGCGAGTTGCTGTTAGGCGGAACGAGGGAGCTCTCGACCATGCTGTCTTCTCAGAGGGTGGAGTTGGCTGCGGTTGGCGGTAGATTATTAATCGGGTCGTCTGCGGGTCTGGTAAGGCTGCGGGTCAGTGTGACCCATATCCAGATCCGTGAATATATTACAGCGAAGCTATTATTCCTTTCATGCCCGACCCATACCCATGTCAAGGAAATATCGATTAGTCAGCCTAGGTGACTTACTACATTGATCTAGCAGTAAATGAACTGTAGTGTACCCACTATGGGCTTAGCCTGCCCAGGCGGATGTCCACTCGTTTAGAGACCAAAATGGGGAATACGGCCAAGGGCGAGCGAATGCGAGCGCGAGGCTCACTCAATGCGCTCAATGGTCACCAACACCCGCCGATCAGGCGGGGGCGTGTCTGCACGAAGCGAAGGCGAGCGCTGCAACCCGATTTTTTTTTTCCTAGACACCGCGCCTGGCCGAGCCGAGGACTTAGCGTAAGGCACAAGAGGGTGGGGCAGGCCGCGGAGCGGCGCTCCCCGAGCGAAGCGAGAGAGGGGCGGGCCCCCCGAAGTGCCGTCGCTAAGTCCGCAGGCGAGAGCCAACGGGCGAGTGTCCTACTAATACTCGATTAATCTATTCAGTTCTTACAACCATCTCCTCTTTAACTAGCTATACCGTAAGTAATGGCTATGTAGGCGGTAAGATGTCATTAGCGGTGCGCCTTGCTGCGTCCGCTATAATCCGGAACTTTTGTGCACCACATAAAACTCAAACTTAATATTGTATAGTTAATGACTTGGCGTGTGATAAAGTCGATACACACCTGTTAGAGAGGGTATCGGTTTGAGAAGGTAAACCTCAGCAAATCCGCTCTCATTCTGTACATTGGCACCGCCTATGACATAGCCATTACGGTACTGTTGCAAGCAAGATGACAGCCGCCCGTACTCGAGGAGGTCCTTTACTGCATTTTATTATGCGCAGTAATTTACGAGTACTTTACGGTTCGGGCAGCTGATCTGACTGACCAGAGAAAGACCAGCGAAATATACATACCCGACCCTCGGCCTTACCAGACCCGCAGACGACCCGATTAATATCTAACCGCGGTTGGCGAGTGGCCAGTCGTTGTAGTGTGACCTCTGAATAACACGGATTGTCAACAAAGATGGCGTGAAATCCGTTTTTTTTTTTTTTCGAACCGGGAAACGTAGGAACTTTGGGAGGGCAGTTTTTTTTTTTTTTCTTGCTTGGAGTGGGGGCGATCAGCCACTTGCAGCGAGGTTGAGCGATGCAGTATGCAGTCAGATCGAGACCTTGTAAATCGGAGGAGGGGCTTTTGTGGTCTGCAGGGCACGGCGTAGAATAGATTACGGTCGGCTCGTAGTAATCCCGATCAGATAGTAGCGACCAAGGAGGGCTAACGTTAAAAAAAAACAACGATGTACAGGCTTCAGACCTCATGTTGATCAAGACCATGAGTTTGTAGTGCCAATCTTCGCACTATCGAGGCCAGCCACCCCTGCACAGAACAAACATATGTACTAAGTGCAGATGTTCGATTGTAGCTCAGTGTTATCGGGGTTACTCTAAATGTACATCAGTTTGTACTCATACTTCTGTGATAACATAATAACACAAATAATAGCAATTGAATAATATCATACTAATTGTTATTATCATAAATATAGTAGTAGATGTAGTAGTAATCCTATTATGATTCGTAATAATAGTGATATTATTATTGGAGACGTTGGTAATAATAATAATAATATCGCCTTGCGAGAACGGATTAATATATCTAAAATTGTCATGTGAATTCATATTAAAACACTAGTAATAATTGATAGTCGCTTCTCTTTGCTTCGCGGGTAACCTTGAAAGTGTGGCTGTCGTGTTTGTCAAACTTATCAAACACTGTTTGGTAATGCCGTGATCCCCCCAGAGGAAGATTCAGCGAGGGGAGACCGACCGCGAGCTCTCGTGTCGATGAGGTGGCGAAATGGTGAAAACAAGTACCAGTAGCCTTCATGAGCGGATCGACGACGACTCCAGCAACGTTCAGCAGTAGAAGGAAGAAGTCCGTGAGCTAAGAAGAGCCTTTGACAATCCATTCTGAAGGAGCACCAACTGGTCGTAGAATATGGGGAGTGGTGGCCGAGTACCTTCGACTCTTCTCCTGCGGCTACATGGACACCGCCGAACATCCCAGTCATCCTTCAGTCACCAGAGAACGCGTGTCATCGTCCGAGGCGCAGCAACATCAACATGTTTGCGGCAGTGACCGCTGGTGTTCCAGTGTAAGGGCTAAATGTACAATAGAGTGGAAATATTCATAGCGTATATTTTAATTGTTGTGGTTAAAGTTTTGTGGAGCGCTAAACCTGCCCTCGGGGGTCATCAGAGCCTGCTCGAAGACAACAGCGACGTTCTCAAGACTGCCCAGAAGCCTCAACATCGGCGTCAGTGCATCCAACTTGGACTCCACTCGCACCACTCGGCCGCTAGCGTTGTCCCAGTGGAAGTGCACCGTCCCGCGCATGACCAGCCGCTGGCCCAGCAGCTTCGCGGCTAGAGCCGAACGCTCGACGTCCAGATGCGGGTACACATGGTGCAGCGTGTTCTTAGTAATGGTGACGCTGGTCTTGGTCGCGGCGCTGAGCGAGTCTTCCCCCTTTTGCTCCAGACGCTGGAGCTGGAAGTGCACGTCGTCGTGGTAGAGCGAGAAGAGCCTCCAGTTCTCCAGCAACGCCTCCGCGCCACACACGACGCCGTCCGTCACGTCCTCCGCCATGCTCCCCTTCAGGAACTCGAGCTGCACGTTTGCCTGCTTCAACGCAGGCGGTTCCTGGGACTTGCTGATCTTGCTGAGCACCGATGCGGACTTGGACTCGGGCACCATCATGGGCGCCATGAACCCGTAGCGGAAGAGGCGGAAGTACTCGGTCGCCACGACCCACACGCTCCCGTTCGTGGGGGCACAACGCAGAATGTCCTGCCGCTGCGTCTCGAGGTCCTGGATCTCCTCCTGCACCTGCCGGATGCTCTTATCGAGCTCCTCCTCGTGCTGTCGCTGCCTCTGCCTGTATCGGGCCTGGTTGATGCGGCAGCGCTCGCGTCGAGAAGCGGAGACCTTCA
>JAIKVE010000997.1:0-14446 GCA_024679115.1 Phytophthora pistaciae
GCCCAGCAGCCGCCGCCAGCGCCGCAGGAAGCTCGCCGAGGAGCGCGTAGGAGGCGCCATGGCCGAATATAGCGGGTCGGTGACACGAAGAGGGGCTGCTGGTGGCGGAGATGTGGCAGCAGTCACGTCGATTATTTTTAGATCTGTACCAGCTGGTTGGTACAGTGTGTGGACCACATAGTAGTGTGACGTTTCGCAAGATATGGCTACAGCTGAAGATGGTCGCCATGAGCTCGTTGCTGTCTGTCGACGAAGAGCTTGATCAGCTAGAACAGGAGGAGAAGGAGAAGGAGGAGAAGTCTGGACTGGAGGAGGAAGACGACGATGCGGAGGTGACGCCGAATGAAGGGGCGGAGGATACCATCACTATTCTGGCGCATGTGCGGGACAAGATCATCCCGGTGCACTGCGGCTTCGGCACGCAGCAAGTGCTGTGGCTGGGTCACGTGGCCATCGCTCGCTACGATGAAGAGGGTCAGACGCAGGGCTGGATGGAGCTGGGCATCCCCACCAAGATCATTAAGGACGGCAAGCGCGAGCTTGGGCTCACCGACGTGATCTGCGACGTGCTACAGGACAGGAACCACGTGTACATCTCCACCTCACTAGGATAAGCAGCCTCTGCTACATGTAGGTATAGTTTCCGATAACAACGGCATCGGCAAGCTGCAGCTTGGTGCGCGTCCATGTACTACAAAAACGTACAGTTGATATTCATAATGACTTCTAGGCTGACATGGTGGCGTTTGCGCTCTTGTCGGGAAATGTTGGTGTACACACGATTCGATAGTCGTGGGGGCTGGAGGGGTCTCTTAGGGCGCCTTCTTCGAGATGCACGAGGGCAGCGCTGCTGCTGCTATTACTGCTGTGGCCTCCGGTGCTGCATTGTCGGCTACCATTGCTGGAGGTCGCTTCGGAGCTACTGGTGTGAGCAGATGAATTCGATCGCTGGTTGCTCGACTTCGAGTGCTCGGAATCTCTCCGAAACACTGAAGATGTACGCGGTGACGGCGTCAACGGCGCAAGAGATCGACGGAGGTGCGGCGCATCCAGTGCCGTGGGGTAAACCACCGGCAAGGTGGAGCACGGGATCTCCATGACAAACCCGCCTGATAGCCGCCCAACCCCAGAGCTGTGGCTGCTGTCCCAGGAGCACGACGCTCGATGTCGTGGCATGGAAGCCGCAGAAGCGGAGCGGACGGCCTTCCCAGTCTTGGACGGTACCATGCTGGCGACCGGCGGTGTGCAGGGTGAGCGTGTCGGAATTCCTACGTTCGGCGACAAGGCAATGTTGGAGAAGAGCTCAACCGGCATGGAAGGAGGAGGACTGGCGAAGGTTGAGCCGCCGTCAACCGACGCGAGCATCGTGCTCAGCGTTCGACTCGACTCCAGCAGTTGAGCGTTGCGTTGGTTCTGCAGTCTCAATTGGGTGAGGGAGATATCTTCGACGTGGTCGCGGGTTGGCATAGCTGCAGCGTCGTAGATGAGTTCTTTGATGACGCGCTGCTGGAACCGCTCGGCGTACTGACGCGGATTTACTACCGAGATGCCGTGGCGGTCTTGAAACAGCAGGTAGACACGGACGAAGTGCTCGACACGCTTGCGGAAGTTCCATTGCTGTAGGATGTCGATGAGTCCGAGATAGTAGAGACCTGGGCCGTGCACCTCGTCGACACTCATGCCGCCGCGTGTAACAGGGTGAACAGGTTTCCTGTTGGTGTTTGAACAATAGCAGGCACCACTTCGGCTGGGCTGGTTGCCCCCGCTGCTGCTGCGGTTGCGGACGAAGCTTGAGTTGGTGCTGAAGCTGTACGAGTCACTGCTGCTCCCGTTGCTACTGCTTCGAGCGCTACGGTTGGTGCCTCGAAATTGGCTGCTAACGCTGCAACAACTGTCGTGGTGCACAAAGGCTGGAGCTTCGAAGCTGTCGGCTGATGAGTAGTGTGAGACATTGAAGCTGCGGTGGTGAATGCCCACGAGGAGACTGTAGTCGATGCAGTTGATACTGCACAGGAAGTCGGAGTCGATCGTCAATTGGATCGCAACCGCTCGCGCTGTCGAGTACGGCAGCGCCATGTGACGGTTCCAGTTGAGGTCTTTGCCCACTTGATCGTAGTGGTGCCGTAGATTCCCTTCCCCGCGGCGTACATCGCAGCGCTGGTCGTGGATGCCTCCGACGATGTACTCGGCGCTGCAGTACTTGCAGGTTGCAACCGTGCCCGTGGGCTTGCGGCCCTCGAGCCGACCGACCCACGACCCTTTCAAGTCAAAACGCTCGTGGATCTGGAGCGACGTGGCGAAGACGCTCTGCATCACGACGAAAAACACGGTCTTGCCGTACATGGTGAGTCCGTGGCAGCCGAAGAAGCGCGTCATGAACGTGTCTGGGTGCTTCTTTATGAACGTGTAGTACTTGGGCAGGATGCTCAGAAGGAACCGGAGCTCCTCGTTGGTGAGAGTCTTGACGACGTACTTGCGGTCTTCAGTGAAGTAAAAGAACGCTCCACTTTTGCCCTCGCTCACGCGTTCTTTTGTCGTTTGCTGTATCGAGTAGCGGTAGCTCGTACTCGACACCTTGGCCTCTTCGCGGAGACGCCGGAATACATGTGGGGCAAAGTCCTTGAAGACAACCCCTTCGCTGCGTGGCCGCTGGTCGTTGCGGTTCTCAAGGATCAACTCCTCGATTTGGGTGTAGCTCTCCTTTCGGTCGCAATAGTCGTCTTGGGCCGCTGAGTTCTCGATGGCAATGCCTTCTTCCAGCGATGATCCGGATGATCCTGACGCGGAGATCGATCGACTCGAAGCTTCAGCTGACGCTCGTGCTTGTCGCTCGGCTCTGTCAACGCTCTGGCAGATGCCCTTGGTAGTGTTAGTCAAAATTTCCAGTCGAAGCGCCCAGTTGATACTGTCCTCGTGAGCAGGGAGGTCGATCGCGCCATGCTCGCGGAGCTGCTCGATGATCTTAAGAATGTTCGACGTCCGTGTCCAGATGAGCGCGTGCACCATTCCTTTGGCGAGCAACAGGCACGTCAATATGTGCCAGACGTGGCAGCGGAGGTTCTTCTTGCCGTCGTCACTGGTGTTCGAGTGCGGCAGCAAGCTGAAAAGCGCGTAACAAGCGAGCACCAACGTCCAATAGCCAAAGTAGCAGCCGACATAGTATTTGAGGTGGCGCTGGATGCGTTGTCGAGTACGAAACGTGTCGGGGAGCCCCTTCATGAACGTGTTCCAGGTCCGCACGATAGCAATCAGCGACGTGCAGTACACCACGACAATGTACAACGCAAAAAAGACCCCCGCTGTGAGTGTTCCGTTGGACGCTTCGTCGTCGTTATCCACTTCACTCCGCGGCCGACTGAGGATGTCACCACTCGAACTCAACCAGCAGAAGCCGAAGAGCGCATAGCGAGTGTCGAAGTGCGATATTACAGCGCACACGATGCTCCAGAGCCCTCCGAAAATGTGGTACTTGGTCATCTGTCCCTTGGAGGCCGAGAAGGGGTTCTTCAGCGCTAGCAGCAAGTCGATGGCGAAGATCAGCATGTACGTCTCCTGGCCCGTGAGGAAGAAGTCCACAAGGATGCCCATATCCGAGCACTTCACTGAAGTCGACGCCTGGTCCAACAGGAACAAGAACTGGTAGATGGCTCCGTAGAGACTCATGCCGAACATGATCCCCGCCGGGTGTTGTCGCAGCGCCAGCACTCTCCAGTAGGTACCGACAACGTAAAAGCACCCGATCAACGAAGCCACCGACGTCATGATAGGCAGCATCATGCTGCCTACGGGGCATGCCGCCCCCTCCGAGCCCGGCAGCTCACCCTCCGACATCCTAAAGCTGGCGGTGGTGGTGGGGTCGCGGAGCTAGTGTAGGCGACGAGAAACTTTGCGAGCTGGGCGACGAGTACCGTGAAAAACTCCAGCAGCTCCGGACAGAAGTATGGTGTGCTGGTGGTTGCGTGCACAACGGGAGACTATCACTGCCAGCAAGACACCAACGACGCAATGGGACGAGACGACAACGGGGGGTTCGATGTGAGGTACCCTGCATCAAAAGAAGAGCAGCCACTGCAACATCAGCACCGCTCAAGTGAGCTACTAGTAGATATCCGCGGACCGTACCAGTCAGTGGCGCAGAGCCAAAGCCACGGGTGAGGGCGCTTGCAGCAGCAGTAAGCTTTTAGAGCTTCTCCTCTTTGCGATTTGTTTCTCGAGCGCCGCGCACCGAGGAGGCTACGCGTCGGGCCGGGCGCACGAAATGGCGTTCGTTGCCGCCCTTCGCCGGCGCTATGCTTTCCAAAAGAACGATTGCCGTTACGACGCCCGTGACTCTTTAGCGCGCGTTCTTCCACGGTTCGTTCCCCGTGCTGCACACGCTGCACACTTGGGCGCGCTGCACATGCCGCGCTGTCCACGCCGGCCACTGACTCCCTCTGACCGCTTCAACTGGCAAACGCAGCGCTGCTGTTGCTGCTGCTGCTACTGAACCCGTACCATATCGATTCCATGCCGATTCGGAGACTCGGTCTCCTCTGCAACTTCGACTTGAGGCCCACGCTTCTCACCCGAGTCGCGTCGTGACGATATTTTCGCTGCGGGGCCTCGAGCGCCGCGGTTTCGAGCGTGACGCACTCCGCCCCCACCGTCCGTGGACGTCCTCGGGGCGAGCAGCGCAGATACCAACCAACCAACCACGCCTCCAGCTCTTCAGCTCTTTTATCTCCTCACGCCTTTCACGCGCGCACGGAGCCTGGCGCTGATATCTATCAAGCGCGTGCTCGCCCGTCAAAGCAAAGGCACAGCGCGGCGCGGGTTCACTCGTCGGCATCACTTGCCGCCGCCCATGCGACGCCACAACTGCCCAAGCGCACCCATACTCACGCGCACTCACTCTCACACGCGTGGACCCCGTGGAAGCGCCGCCAGCATTGCACCGCCTTGATTCAGCGCGGCACACATCAGCGCGCTCGGGCCGCAGTAATCGCGCCGCTGAACTCACGCGCCAGACGTCGCCGGACGGTGTCGGTTCTGGCTGCATGGTCCTGCGCCGCTCCGCCTTCCGAGCTTGTGCGCCGCGGCGTCGAGCTGAGGACTGCAGTCGAGGAGGGGGAAGACCCACGACGACACTGCGAGCGGCACCCCGCTAACGAACGGCGGCACAGCTCGCTCCCGATTGCACGACGGCGCTCGCGCGCGGTCATCACATTTTTGCTCGTGTCGGTGGTGAGCCCGCCGCCGCGTGGGCCCAAACCAGCACGCACAACCAAAGCTGCAGACTACCTCGGCGACAGCTTGACAAAGCGCTACATCACTCGCATCAACCGGTTGATGCGGAAACATCTTCGCCTGCTTGACCCACCGATGCCAGGCTGCACGATCCCCATGACGAAAAGCGCACACCCCTCTCGACGCAAGCACTTCCGATTGACCAAAGCGCGTCAAGATTCATCGTTGAGACCACGACCTCGATGGCGCAAGACCACGGCAACACGCGGCACCAGACAGCAGACAGCGGAGACCCCCTCGTGCTCCGTCCTGCTGAACCAGTTCAGCCTACGACTGCTGGCAGACCCGGTGCAAGCCACCGTGAAGACTGGAGCATGACACATTCCCGTCAGAGGCTCCGAGCAATGTGGACTCGTATACAAGGCCTCATCACTCCATCTCCTTCGCCAGCGGCCCATAGATTGGCAGGTGTACACTGCGGGGGAAGTGTACCATACGCCGGGCATGCCCCCGGAACGCAAGGTACTAAGTTGAAGTGGGTCTGATTAGGAAGTCGAGGTTGCGTGAATGTTGCGCAAAGGCCGTGTGAGCAGAACCGGGCGATCCACGTCAATTTGGGCCGCTCGCTGCCGCTCTGTATCTTCAACATGCTCGCGCGATGAATGCTCATGCGCTCGCCGCCCGAGCTGCAGCCTTTTCCGCTGTGCATTGCGCATTTGGTGCTTGGAGGATGACGCAGCGATGCGGCGGGGGACTCGGCCAAATCGCCGCGGCAAAAGTTGCAAATCATCAACTTGATCCCTGTCTGTACCACCGCAACATGAGCTCAATATTTTCTTTAGTCATTAAGTGCGATTTCACAGGATATACTATTATACAATCTTATTATATAAAAAATATATTATTTTGCAATCGGATCAGACAGGTGTATGCGTTTACAGGACTTTTGCAAACTGAATGAAATTGCCGCGGGTCATTCCGCCTTCAAGGACAGAATCTTACACCAAAGAAGTACAACACCCGAACCAGCCAAAGCCAAAGGCGAACCCCCAGACCGATCCTCACTTCCGCATTTGCCTCGTCGAGCTCAGACCAACACTCTCCACGCTCTCACACTTCACCAGCCATGGCCGCCCTGAAGATCGTCGTCTCCGGCGCCGCCGGCCAGATCGCCTACTCGCTGCTGCCTCTCAGTACGTCCCTTCACCCCGTGCCATGCCCCTCTACTGCGGTCTAACGCTTCTCTCTGCGTGTTGCCGCTGCCAGTCTGTATCGGTCACGTGTTCGGTCCGACGCAGCGCGTGGAGCTGCGGCTGCTGGACATCCCGCCCGCGCAGGAGGCGCTGGAGGGCGTCAAGATGGAGCTGCAGGACTGCGCCTTCAACCTCGTGGACGCCATCGTGCCCACGTCCGACCTGGAGACGGCCTTCAAGGACGCGGACGTGGCCATCCTCGTGGGCGGCTTCCCGCGCAAGCAGGGCATGCAGCGCAAGGACCTGATCGAGAAGAACGTGACGATCTTCAAGGCCCAGGGCGCCGCCATCGACAAGTACGCGTCGCGCGACGTCAAGGTGCTCGTGGTGGCCAACCCGGCCAACACCAACTGCCTCATCGCCATGGAGAACGCGCCCAGCATCCCGCGCAAGAACTTCTCCGCGCTCACGCGTCTGGACCACGAGCGCCTGCGCTCGTTCCTCGTGGAGAAGGTCAACGAGACCCAGGGCGCCAAGGTCACGTCCAAGGACGTCAACAAGGTCGTCATCTGGGGCAACCACTCGAGCACGCAGGTGCCCGACGTCACGTACGCCGAGGTCCAGGGCCAGCCCTTCGACAAGATCGTGTCGGACAAGGACTGGGTCGAGAACAAGCTCGTCAAGGACGTGCAGGAGCGCGGCGCGGCCATCATCAAGGCGCGCAAGCTCTCGAGCGCCATGTCGGCCGCCGCGGCCATCGGCGCGCATCTGCGCGACTGGTTCAACGGCTCCAAGGACGGCGAGTACGTGTCCATGGCCATCTGCTCGGACGGCAACAAGTACGGCGTGCCCGAGGGGCTCATCTACTCGTTCCCGGTCAAGTGCACGGGCCACGGCGCCTACGAGGTGGTCAACGGCCTGCCGATCTCGTCCCGCATCGACGCCATGATGAAGGCCACGGCCACGGAGCTCACGGAGGAGAAGGCAGACGCCGTCGAGATCCTCGCGCGCCAATGAAGCGAGGATGCCGGCAGCAAACTCTAGCGCGAGCTGCCATGGACGTGTTTGTGCTGCTTGGGTCGCGCCCGTCGACTGCTTGACATGTGAAATCAATCAATTTACATGTATCTTGTTCTACGTTCGCTGTGCAGCTGTGATTTGCAGCTGCTTGGGAGTCTTGAGTCTTGAAGATCCGAGGTGGAGCCTCCAGTGAAGCCTTCACTGTGAAGTGTCACTGTGAAGGTGCCTATTCTGGGTCTTGCCGTGTCACTTGCTAACCGTTTTGTGCTTGACCGTTGTTGGTGCAACTTGTGCAGGCGTATTGAAGAATCTGACTGTTTGGTGAAGGGCAAGCAATGGCGACGGTGCTGCAGCGTATCAAGGACAAGCGGTTGACGTCCACCCAGGAGTGCGAGAGTCGCGTGGTCTTTGAGCTGGCAACGGAAGGATCCCAAGTCATGACCGTCAAGCAGCTCAAGTTGTGTCTGCGAGTCCTGGGCTTCAACGTTGCGAAGGGTGAAGCCCAAGCGCTTGTGTACGAGTTCGACTACACGGACACGAACACCGTCGACCTTGCGGACTTCCAAAAGATCTTCCTGTCCAAGGTGGGTGGGTGGTCTCCGTTTGCCTGCAGGCTACGTATGTGACAGGATAATTGACCAGCTCAACACACGCGGCGGGCAGGTGCTGGAGAGCAGCGAGCGGGAGCAGTTCGACCAGGCGTTCGGGTACATGTACGTGTTCATGTTCATGATTACACTTGCAACCCGCTTGTTGCGCGAAAGTCCAATGGCGTGTTGAACACTGCGGCCGCTCTTTGTCTGCTTTTGCTATTGTAGGGTCATCTCGTCGGATAATGGTGACAAGGTTTCCATCGGCGAGCTCTCGTCCGCCGTGAACGCAACCAAGTGTATTGTATCTGCGGCTGCAGACAGCGACGACGATAGAGCAATCGATGCTGCTGCGTTACGGCATCAGCTTGGTTTGCAGTACTACGACGAAGACGAGTCTGAAGCCATACGAGGGTTTCTTGACAACAGTGCAGACTTACGTGTTTCCAAAGCAGCACTGGCCGCTTTTCTCCGGGTGTAGCGGTTGGCAATCCAATATACGCTGCTTCATCAAGACGGTCTGTGCTTCTCTACGTATTACTCTGCTGAACCCCCTCAATCAACGTTGTATTGCTACTCGACTAACCAACGACATAGGAACTAGGCAGTCAGCGATACATCTGCGTGTTGGCCATGACGCTGCTGTAGGAGCTGCTGACCCTTAAGCTGGATCAACCTGGACGCCGTATCTGCAAGCCTCGTCAATGTGGTATACTGCGAGTGTGAGAGCTCAGATCGAGCTTTTGGGTCGACACAGCACAGCGTTCCTATTGCCACCTCGCCCTCGGTGGTCTCGTTCTCATCGGTCATCAGCACATTCAACGGGAAGCCCATGTAGCAACGAGTAGACAGCGCCTTGATCGCTCCAAGCTCGTGGAAACGCACGTCTGCCTCTGGGTGCGAGATAATAAAAGGCTTCGGAGTCATGATGGTGTGCTGGCAGACCGTGTGCTCTCGCGGCATGGTGGCGTGGCAGAAGGCCGGGTTCGAGGACGACAAGATGTGGAGGTGCTGCGAGCCCATGATGGACACGAACGCGTTGGCGCAGCCCGAGGCGCGCACAGCGAGTTGGCACAGCAAGTCGAGGTCGTGGACGTCGCACACGTCATCGTACGACGCGTCTGGAGCTGGGTCGAGCGGTGCCAGTTGAGTGCCAAGCAGCAGCAATCCCTTCTCGGTGATCAGTTGGAGGCGTGCTTCTTCATGGCTCGGATAAAGCGTAGGTGGAACCATGGCCACGGGGTCGTCCGGCATATCGATAGCGTACCCTCGCCGCTCTGAATTAGCGAAGACGCACGACTCCAGCTCGGGGTATTGGTCTCCGTCACTCAGGTACTTGCCGAGCTCCACCACAGCGACGCTATTGCTTATGTCTTCGTCGCTGAATTCTTCCTCGTAGTCGCTGTCGTCGTCGTCGTACACTTCGTCGCTCTCGCTATCCGTCGATTCACTTTGGAGTAGCGTCCGCACTAACGAGACAATCGCAGCGCGGTCGGAGCCACCGACAGGGGCGTTGGCCAACGACGCAGCCAGGAAGTCGGTCAGTAAAGAGGCTGTGGCGTTCTCCGGTTCGTCGGCGACTACCTTCACGGGGCCGCGCGTGTCTTCTTGGCCAGCAGCGAACGCTTCCGAGTACTCACAAGCTTTGACTGCGGCGTGGCATCGAGTGCAAACGACAATGGCGACCACACGTCCGACGGTGCTCTCCATGCACTCGGCGCTCCAGCAATCGACACACACGAGATACCCGCACAGATAGCAGCGTCTTGTGTCCATCTTCATCGATCGAAAGCTCCTCTTGGCGATGGCTGAAGCTGCCATGGAAAGCGACATCTTGACGGGGGCCAAGCTGTGCGTGCAGCAAGGACAGCGCGTGTTGGCGACTTGCACAGCGTCCAAGTCGGCGGGCACTTGCAGCCCAAAGCGGCGGCGTCGGATGAGATCAGGGAGCTTTGTCATGCCGTGAGCCAGCGATAGCAGTCGTCGAAGCTGTGCCTTGACGTCTGCAGCCTCATACAGAGCGGCAGTGCTCGAGGTGGCAGACACCACACTCAAACCCGAGCTCCGTCGCTGACTGCTTTGACTACCGGTATCGCTACTTGTCGTGGAGGCTTCGATGTTGTTGGAGCTCGAAGACGACGTCACGCTTAACGCGGAGCCTCGTCGGCTGTTACCAAGGTACACACTCCTGTCGCTACTGTTGACAGAGCTCTCGACGTTCAGGAGCTCCTCGAACCACGCGTTGTACACGACTCGGAGGCCCTTCCTCTCTGGCAACTGATTCACCAAGCAGATAGCGTTGAGTCCATGCAGCTGATCCACTCGAGCGTTGGCCCCGACAACGCGCCCCGGAGTGGGCTCGTAAGGCGGCAAAGCGCACTGTGATATGGTGAAGCCGTCCCGCTCGATGTTCCGCTGGAAGAAGTCGGTGAAGCACCACTGCTCGTTGCGTCCGAAGGCCGTCGTGCGCTTGAAGCTGCTGGTCTTGACGTTCAGCTGCTCGCTCGTGTCAACGTTCGAGTCGTCGTCTTGGTTCTGATGCTCCTCGAGCGATGGAACTTCGCGATCGAGGGATCCAAAGATGAAGTTCTTGGCGTAAAGCCCCTCCATGGTATTCGCGTGGTCCATCTCGGAGTTTGAACGAAGGACGCTATCCACCTCTTCGAGACTCGCATCGAGACGACCGGCGCACATGACTTCGAGACCCGGTAGTCGGTTCTCCTTGACCTCTGCAGACGACGGTCGCTTGAAGACAACGAAGTTATCTTTTGCCTCCACGCGCTGCCACGGTCCGCTACTCTCAGGCCCAGCGCTAAGCGCCTCAAAATCCACACTGTTGTGGGCCCCTCGGGCTCGGTCGAGCATCTCTGCGTCCGACGGAAGCTTGTACTTGTACACGTTGACGTCTGAATTGGATTCACAGTCGAAGTCGCCGCTGTGTTGCGTCGAGAAGGACGCGGCCGGGTCAAAGGTGTTTCTGCTGGAATCCGAGTATTGCGAGCCGCTCCAGCCACGCTGGCGCCGCTTAGTCGCGTCGTCAAACATACTGCGCATCTTGGCGAAGCTCATCAGTGCACTAGTACTGTAGTACCGCCTTCGAGTGGTGAGAACGCTGTGCGGGTGAGCTGATCGCTGCAGTTTTAGTTCTGAAGGCTGCGAGAATAGTTGGGGGGGGGGGCTATTGCGAGTGTGTCCAGTACTTTGGGAAGTTTCGCTGCGGGGCTGTTCCGCCGGTCTCCGTCCACGTTCAACCGGCCTAAAAGCTGTTGACCGTAGTGAGCGATGCAAGTAAGCTTTCAGTGGCTAGTTATGAGACCGTCTGCTCGTCGAGCCGAATGAGGCGAGACTAGTACTGGAACCCAAACCGAGCTGGCAGCCATGATTCCGTTCGGAGATTGAGGATGAGAGTCCACACAACATGGAGCATGGGGGTCAACACCAGTACTAAGTGGAACTAAAGTTCGAAGTTGACCGCGACAGCGACAGCCATCGGCCACCAACCAAAGCAACAACATTGTACGGATACCATCGTGTAGAGTTGATGGCACCTCGACGTAATGGTACGTGTACCTAGTTGCGGTTAATGACGGACTACCACGGCTCACCTCATGACGAGGACGGAGAGATCTTCCGTATGCATCGCGAATAAGCCACTCCAATTTAACATATTCAATTCCAGGGGTACGACGTCCACATAGTTTCTGGCCCTGGACTCAGCAGAACCCATGGATCAAGGTCTAGTGAAATGCAACGGATAGTATTGCTACGTGCGAACAGAGTTCAGTTCATGGCTGTTGCAACTGCAATTGCCGACTCTTTTGCAGCAGAAAGTGTTTGGCGGTGCTGGCGAGGCGCTTCATGGTGCCGTACTGAGTGCGCGTGATCTCCGCGCGCGGCTTGGAGTCGATGCAGCAGAGCATTCCCACGGTCAACTCCTCGTCGCCCGGTTTGCTGTTTGCAAGCGGAACTTTCAGTGGGAAGCCGACGTAGAACCGAATCGGGACGTGAGAGGTGGCGCCGAGCTTGTGGAAGCGGATGTCAGCCTCGTGGTGCGCCGCCATGAACGGATGCGGAGACATGAGCGCGTGCTGGCACGTCGTCTGCTCCCGTGGCACGGCGGCGCCGCAGAAGTCTGGGTGCGTTCCAGCCAGAACGTGCTCGTGCTTGGCGCACATGACGGTCACGAACGAGTAGGCGCAGCCCAGCTTCTTGACGGCGAGGTGGCACAGTAGCTGCAGGTCGTGGGTGTCCGGCTTCGGTACGGAGAGGTCCGTCGTCGCTGGGGGTTTCTCGGGGGCGAGCAGGTCGGCGAGTTGAAGCAGCCCGGAGGTTTCCCCAGCCGCGAGGCGATCGGCTTCGTTGCTGGGTATCGGAGAGCGGGGCACGTCGACTGTCGGGTCATCAGGAAGGTCCAGAGGGTAGTTACGTTGGTCTCCGTTCCCGAGCTTACAGGCGTCCAAGGCCGGCAGTTTATCCTCATTGCCCAGCAGCTCTCCTAGCACCTTGAACCGGGTGGCCATGCGCTCAGCTTCATCGTTGTTACCTTCGTCATGTTCGTCGTCGTTGTCCTCTCCTTCTTCGTCGTCGTCTTCCGAGTCAAAGTCCGAGTTCGAGTCGGAATCTTCTTGTCGAAGTAGCGTCCGAATCACGGCCATAGCGGCTGCACGTTCGGGGCTTCCTGAAGCTGCGTTGAGCAGCGAGGCCGACAAGAAATCGATGAGCAGCGACACCGTTGGCTTATTATCGTTCGAGTCTTCGACCACACGAGGTGGACCGCGGTGCTTGGCGCGCTGCTCCGCTGTTCCAGCAAACACTTCCGAGTATTCGCACGCTTGAACATTGGCGCGACACCGCGTGCAGACGACGATCGCAGCCACTCGACCGGTCATACTCTCCATGTGCTCGGCGCTCCAGCAGTCGACACACACCAAGTACCCACAGAGGAAGCACCGCCTCGTGTCCTGCTTGAGGGACCCCAGGCTTCGATTGGCGATAGCTGACGCTGCCATCGACAGCGACAGTTTGACAGGAGCCAAGCTGTGGGTACAACACGGACAGCGTGTGTTTTGGACGTGAACCGCTCCAAGGTCCGCGGGTACTTGCACACCAAACCGTCGACGCCGAACGAGGTCGGGAAGTTTAGTGACGCCGTGAGCCAGAGCCAGCAGGCGACGCATTTGAGCCTTGTGCTTGGTACTGTCGCCAAAGTCGAACGAGCTGGAGCGCGTGCTGGAGTCCGAGCTGGTGCTGGTATCGGAGCACGTACTCTCATCACTTCTGCGTCTGGAAAACTTCTTGTTGTTCGTACTGACAGGGACGTTCTTCTGGTCGAACCACGCGTGGAAAACCACGCGAAGCCCTTTGCTGTCGGGCAGTTTGTCCACCAGATAGGACGCGTTCAATCCGTGGAGTTGATCCACCTTCGCGTTGGCCACAACGATGCGACCGGGTGTCGTCTCCATCGCAGGCAGCGCGCGCTTGGAGATCATGAACCCCTCGCGGTCCTTCTTGCGCTGGAAGTAGTCGAAGTAGCACCACTGCTCGTTGCGCCCCAGCATGGCCGTGCGCGAGAAGCTCTTGGTCTTCACCGCGAGCTGCTCGTCGCTGTCGAGATCGATGTCGTCGTCGCCGTCATCGTCACCCTCGTCCTGGTTCTCGCTTTCCGAGCCCTGGACGTCACGCTCAAAGGAGCCGAAGATGAAGCCTTTGTTGTACAATCCGTTCATGGCCGCGTTGTGCTCAGCCTCCGAGCTGGATCGGAGAATGCTGGCGACCTCCTCGACGCTCGCTTCGAGCTCGCCGGCGCACATGACCTCCACCCCGTTCTCCGTGCACTTGCTGCTCGTAGCGGCCTGGCCCCTGAAGACCACAAACTGATCTGCACTCTCCACTCGCTGCCACGGTCCGCCCCATTCGGGTCCCGACGCCAGAGACCCGAAGTCGACTTTCATGTGGGCTTCTCGAGCTCGCTCCAGCATCTCGGCATCAGACAGAGGTCGGACCGTATCGTGCTTGGAGTTATTGCTGTCGCTGGAGAGCGTCGAGTCGGTACTTTGCTTGCGTGACAGCGTCGACTCCGTGCTCTGTTTGCGGGATTGCGACTGGGACTGCTGCGACCCTTTTCGATCTCGCTGGTACTCGTCCAGTTTGCTGCGAATCTTGGTGAGCCCCATCGGAACGAAGTTGTGAGAGTGGAGGTCGGTCGTTGGTAGCGATTTAGTTAATGTGCACCTTCCGAGATGATGAAAGCGACATTGAAGAAGGATGCGCGACTTCTTCACTTGCGATGTTACTTCAACGTATTAGCGGAAAAGAAGCTGTTAGACGGAGATCCAAGGCGGGGGTATATATTTATTTAGGAGCAGGTCGAAGTAAAAAAAGCGATAAATTTAAAGAGCTAAACGCGTTTTGATTGGT
>JAIKVE010000998.1:0-14436 GCA_024679115.1 Phytophthora pistaciae
TACAGATCAAGGCGCAAGGCTACGCTGGACATGCTAAGGACCGATGAGCAAGACGTGCAAGGAGCAGAACATATACTACAGATCAAGGCGCGGACGGCTGAGGACATCGATCGGCGGCAGGACCTACAACTACCAGACGTTGACGAAGAGACCCGAGAAGGAGAGCGACGCAGCGAGCTCCATTTTCGCCAAGGACGAGGAGGAGGGAGGGGGAGCACGGAGAGCCTCACATTTCCTGGCGTATGCGGAAAAAGGTACACTGGTACACCGTACCCACTTGTGGGTACAGTACCGGTTTGCCTCACCTGGTTTACGCTTTTAGCTAGCAACACAGAGTCTAGCCTAGTGTAGTTGGGTTACGCGAAACACGCAATACATTACATACATTACATTACATGACACGATGAAGGGAGTTTGGTGATGTTATCAGATATACTGAAATACTGTTTTACATTAGAGATGGTCCAGAGGTTGTTTCGTAAAAATAGGTACCTGTTAAGGAAAATGCGTAAATGGAGTGTTTGGTAAGGGTTTGTTATTTTGAAATTAGATGTGTACAAAAGATGTACCTATGATAGGAAACTACATACTACTTACCCCCTCTTCCTCTTCGGTGTTGTATGCTCCCAGGAACCTCGAGGGAGACACAACGCTCCGGCCTGCTGTGTGAGGACGTGGTGCCACGTCCAAGCAGGACTTGATGGCGGCGTCTGTTTGTCCCGACGACACATCAGCCTTTACCAAGACCGCAACTGCGATGAGCAGAGTTTGGTAGCGCACGCGCATGTTTGGGCTTGCGAGCTGGAGAGCAAATTGCAGCTTTGTGTAATAGCTATGGTAGCTAGCTGCATGTATTAGAAGATGTTACAGCGAAATGTACAGTATAATACATGCGGCATGTTAACCATCCTGCCTGAAACTTCCACCTACTGTAAAACCTCTAATTGTGCCCCTGGGGTACTAATTTAGTACCCCACCCACGCAAAGGGGGTGGGGCACTATTTGAGGGTGGGGTACTAGCAAAAAGAGCAGTGCCCGATTAAATATACCCCACAGAAAACCATCGAAAACTTCTACCAAAATCAGCTTTCATCCTTGGTTTACATGCAAATCGCTTTAGTTATATGCAGTACAGTGTCCAGGAACTATGCGGTATGGCGCTTTGTAGATGAGTGAGGGCAATGACGGTAACTTGGATAAGAAATGTGGTATCCCAGCAGCGCAGACAACACCATTCTCATGTTAGACCAGCAACAAGAAGCTTCACTGCCAATAACGGTTCATGTTCTTTTTGAATGGGGGAGTACTAAGGTTGGAACGGGTACTAAATTTTAAGTGGAGAGTGGGGCATTTTTAGTGGAGAGTGGGGCACTATAAAGGGTGGGGTACTATTAGAGGGTGGGGTATTGTTGTAAGTCCCCACCCAAAGTAATCAAAAATGAGAGGTGGGGTACTATTTGAGGGTGTTACATATACGAGCAGATAAAACAGGATACAAAAGGAGAGAGGTATGGATACTGAGGAGGGGGTGGCTTGTAAAAAGTTGAAACACAAACATACGGTACTGTAAAGTAGTTTGCGTCACTCATTACGTGACGGCGCCGCCGGGATTGTGCCGCTGTCACGGCGGTACAATCCCTCTGTACAGAAACCCCCGGCTCTGGAATCGCGACAGATCATGTATCTATTTACATGTACCTCGTAGACTAAGAGTCGTAGTGAGAGGTACCGTACAGACGTGGTCTTCACGAGGCTCGTACCGCACACTGGATGCGGGAATGTGCCAAACCTGTTTATATGATGCCGTTTAAAATTATTCAAGTTCTAGCTGGAGCAAAATGTTCACTTACTTCTTGTATAACGTACTCGCCCGAATATAAGCCCCCTCCCGAATAGAAGCCCGTACTGAGAAATACCGGTACTTAACGGTTAGTTCATACAAACTCCAAGATTAAAGTTTTGGAGCCGATACCATATCTGAGAATTTCGAGCTTCTAGCTCTGCACTGTAAAATAAAGTCCGGACTCTAATAGGGCGAGTACGTTAGTATGGTGTCGGTTTATGGGGACATGGCATGATATTTTACTTCCAGCTGAAGCCAGCTAGATTCTCTCTAGAGAGCTGACTATGCAGTGGCACCCGCAAACGCGCCGTCACTGTTACTGATGTCGCTAACACACCATGGAAATTGGTCGATCCGAATGATGGTTGCTGTGAAGACGGCGAAGCTTTAAGCCCCACGGAATCATTGCACTTGCGAACTCGAATACGAGACTATATTTTTTGCAGCTGCTTTTGTTTGAAAGTCGGCAGAATTCGATACACTACTTGCAAAGTAAACTTTGACCCCGTCAAAGATCTCACAATTGCGAGTAACTAGTGTACTCCGCAAACGCGTTAGTGATTTTCACAATACACGAACTTTTAAGCTCTTTGCAAACGCGTTTGTATGTTTGCAGTTCTATCACTACATGAAGCGTTCAAAGCATGGCTCCTCAAGCGAGCTGTTTTAGGTTGTCAAATTTCTGTTCCAAGCACGCCCACAGTAGAGTAGTTATGGTAGTCTAAGCACATCATTACTGATGTAAACCCGCTTCCGGCGACTAAAAAGATGAAAACCATCTAACTCCACATACATATTCACTATACACTAACAAACAGTTTGCAAGCTCTAGTGTTAGCTATACAGTTGGTGTTTGTGCGAACACTACGAGTAACCCACAACATGCACTAGGTGCACATTGTCCCAAAATGAGCCAAATTATTTGCATTGAATTGTCATATTCAAGTAAGCTCGTCACGGTGGAAATACATTTAACGTTAGTGCCCCATCCACTGGGGAAGCCAGCCTTCGATACGTCTTGCGTCCGCGAGCAGTAAAATAGGAGCTTCCAGCGCTGAATACTAAGTTCTCGGAGCCGATCTTCTGGTAACTTTGTAAGGTTTAGGGCGAGAAAAGGGTCGCATGCAGAGACTAATATTTGAGGAGAGTAAAGAGATCATGGCATCGTACCTGCAGTGGCGCGTTCGCAACAATGTGAAAATCTTTCATGTCTAACGCTGCGATATACCCAAAGAATAGCCAGTCATGGGTTTGAGCCCCGCGTTACCAAACCGTTTAAACTCTCGTTGTAACTTCCATTTTCCGGCTTCAGAGTCGATAGAGTTGTCGTGTATCGATAGCTTGCCTCCCATCAGCTTGGGATATCTAGCGACGTGGAGGAATCATCATGGGCTTGCCTCCGTTAGCGTTAGGTCCAGCAAGTCCCATATCTTCCAGAAACTTGTCCATCCGCGCGGACTCTTTGGCCTGCAAACCGCAAAGAAAAGCAGAAGCGCCACCTATTAGGCACACTCAACAGCATCCAATAGCAATTACTTCCCCGTACCTTCAGCTCCGCGAGTTTTTCCTGTTGCTCGTCCTGCTTGCGACGCCGCGCTGAATCACGCTGAGCCATCCGGCGCTTCAAGTCGTCATCACCTGCTCCACGGCCTCCCCCCATGAGAAAATCTTCACTGAGATCCAGGCCGTCACGGGCATCCTCTCGGTCTCGCGCGGCACCGTGCAGCTTCTGCCCCAGCTGGCGCCTCTTCTCAATCTGCGCCTCTCTTCCTGTGGCCTTCGGCGCCAGCTCCTCCATGACCGTGTCACGGTACTCGCGTTCTCTTCTGCGCTCCAGTTTCCGTCGCTTCCTGTCTTCCTCCCTGTCGTCCTCTTCATCGGCCTCCTTTTCTCTGCGTTCATCACGCTTGCTCCTGCTCTCCTCGTAGCTCGACGGCCCCTTACTCTCCCTCGTTTTCCCAGAGCTCAGCAGATTCTCCTTCCTCGTCGCCACACCGACCGAGTCCTTGGCTGTAGCGAGCTCGAACTTCTCCTTCTCGCCGAGTTTGGCCACGAATCCCCACCGGTGACGAGTCCGCTTGGTCTGCTCCACGACGGACTCGGGCAGTCCCTCGTAGAACATTTTGGCCAACTTGCCGCGGTTCCACTTCTTGGCGAACTCATCGGTGAACAGCTCCATCGCTTCGTCGGTGGACAGATCGTCCACATATTTGCCCCTACAGATAAATAATAATAATAATAAAGAAACGAGAACAATCAGAAAAATAATCATCTTGTCGACTAAAAATAAGTCCATAAGCGTACGCACTTTGATTGGGCCAGCCAGACGCGAAATTCCGTCTGGCGCAAAAAATAGTCCTCGTCGGTGACCTTTTTTGCGCTTTCGGGCATTTTGGTGTGCTCTTTCTCGTGGCGGCTGCTTTTGTGACTTTTGTGTCGGGACGAGCGGTCGTCCTCCTCCTTGCGGCTGCTGGACCGGCGGCTCGAGGAGGACGAGGACTTCCTCGAGTGCTTGCGCTCCTTGGGGGGGGGGGGGGGGGTGAGGGCGAGAAACAGAGGAGGGGTGAGAAGAAGAAACAGAGGAAGGAGGGGGCAGACAAGGGAAGGAGACGCACGGTGCTCTCGGCTCATTATTGGTCTCGGCGCAAATGAAAATGTTGCAATGTAAAACACAAAATTCCTAATTGAAATGTTAAGGTACAAAGCAAATATTATGCATAATAGCTAACATTTCTCTTTTGTTCTGTTTCCCAACGATTACTATTGTCACGCAGCCAGATTGGAAAATAATCTTCAGGTTGCCACATGCACAGTACCGGCAATATTTTGAGAACACGGCGAGTTTTCATCTCTCACTTCGCCATCGACCTCGTAGCACCAGCACCAAGCTTCCGTCACATCGATGATGCGTGTCCAGTACCTCGTAATTGTTGCTGCAATTCTCTTTGCAAGCTCTGACGCCGCCTCGACCTCGTCGGGGTTCAAGTTGAGAACCCCCAAACTTCCAGGTGTCGCCCGTCGTAACGGCGTCTCCACTGCAAGGCTCCTACGGACTCCGATCGTTGCTGCTGAAGAGGAGGAAGAGAGGATGTTCGGTGTCAACATGGGCTTCATTGATGATGCCGTCAACAACGTGTTGAAAACAGTGGACGACATCTCGGACAGCATACACGTGAAATTTCTTCTGGACGGGTTGCAGAAGGAGAAGACACGTCCAGACCAGGCGTTTAAGGCGCTACAAGCGGACAAGGTGACGGACAACCTCCTGGCGAGCAAGGAGTTCCAGTTGCTGGAGAGGTACGTGAAGATGACCAACCAGAAAGACCCCGAGGAGGTTCTCGCCGGCGCAATGACGGCCAATTAAGTTTACATGATAATACCTACGGAGCTGATAGTAAGTCGATGAAGGACAACTACATGTAGCAACAGGGGTTGCTTACCGTACCAGTATTGTACTGTACCTAAATACTGTACCGCGCATGTACAGCTCAGCATAACGGTGGATGTGAATGCAGGGACAAAAACTCCCCACCATCATCGTATGATGACGCACCAGCACCTCCACATGTATTTCATCACTGTTCGTGGGGGTACATTTCCCTCAGCAACACTTCGCAATTTACTTCCAAGACTCCAGTTGAGTGGATCTAGCGGACGCCCATGCGGGTCATTCACGCTGTGCTGTTTGCTGCAGTTGCCGTTGCAAGGGTCGACGCTTCACTCAGAGCTACCGACCTTGAGATAGTCCAGCCCAGAGCGAGCCACCACGAGGTAGCATTAGCCACCAAGAGACTACTGCGCACTCAAGACGCTCATGCCTACGACTATGAAGAGCGAGCTGGGGGGCTTCCTGCCTCGGCAATTGAGAAGGCGAAGGCTCTCGTCACACCCGCAGCTTCCACGGAGAAACTCAAGACTTGGCTCAACAGCGGGAAAACCATCGACAACGTCTTCGTCCGGCTGAAACTGAACCAAGCAGGTGATAAACTCTTTGAGAGTCCGCAGTTCCGCACGTGGCTCAACTATGCGGATGATTTAACGGCAAAGACCGGGAAGGAAGCGTCGGCCATCGCGACGTTAACCGCTCACTACGGAGACGACGGACTAGCGCAGATCATCCAAGCGGCGAAGAAGGTTGGCGCCACGAGAAGCGAAGCCGTTGCTTTGGAGACGGCGCAGCTGCAGCGGTGGAGCGGCAAGTTACCGGACGAAGTCTTCACGCTGCTGAAGCTCGACAAGGCGGGGGACGACATCCTCAGCAGCCCCCAATTCGCCTCTTGGAGCACGTACCTGAAGGCGTTCAACAAGGAGCACCCTGACAAGAAGACGAGCTTGTTCGCGACGTTAACCGCTAAGTACGGGGACGACGGCGTGTCGAGGATCGTTGAGGCGGCGTTGAAGGCCAAGAGTTCGTCGGCTATCGCCAAATCGGTGCAAGCCGAGCAGTTCCAGCGTTGGATGGCTGGAGGGAAGTCCACGGACGATGTGTTTGTCCTGCTGAAGCTTGACAAGGCCGGAGACGACCTCCTCAGCAGCTCGCAGCTCGAGACGTTCACCAAGCAGACCACCTTGGTCTCGACGCTTACCACTCACTACGGCGATGAAGGCTTGGCCAAGATGCTCGACGCGGCAAAGAAGGTAGAGACCACCAAGAGCATCGCCACGAACCTGGAGACTGCGCAGATCCAACACTGGCTAAGCGGCAGGAAAAATCCGGACCGAGTCTTCACGCTGTTGAACCTTGACAAGGCTGGCGACGACCTCCTGGCCAGCCCGCTCTTCACGACCTTCACCAAGTTCACGGACGCGTACCACGCCAAGAATTTGGGCACGAAAATGACGACGGGCTGGATCGTACGCAACCATTTCAGCGACGTTGACGTTGTCCAGATGATTCTAGCGGCCGAGAAAAATCCGAGCTCAGATAGCGCTGCCAAACGCATGGAGGCCGTTCTGTTCAAGGACTGGATGGCGTCTCCTAACACGCCGGATGACGCCTTCGCAGCGCTAAACATTAAGCAGGTGGGGATCAAAAAGCTGGCCAAGGACCCCATGTTCACCTACTGGATGAAGTTCTTGGACGACTACAACAAAATCTTCCCCGGAAAGAACATTGAGCGGACGGCGTTGGCCACGACATACAAGGACCAAGAGCTGTGGGGGGCGGTTCAAGCCCGAAGAAGAACCCCAAGACGAAGGAGCTGGGCGCCAAGCTGGAGAGTGAGGTGCTCAAGGAGTTCATCTTCGCCGAGAAGCAGCCGATGCACGTGGCCAAGCTGATGAATGTCAAAGAGAAGACCGATGTCAACTGGAAGCTGTGGGACAAGTACATGAAGGACTACAACAAGTTTCACCTCAGGGAGATCAAGACCTAGTTTTCGACGTTAGTACAAGTATATATAGTTTTCGACGTTAGTACAAGTATACTCCGTCGCGGTCAGTAGAAGTAAAAACAACAAGGGCTAATGGAGTGTATCGTTCGTCAACTACCTAATCAGTCGGGCCGATTTCGACAAAGATTAAATCGAGAAAAGAACCAAGACGGATTGGTATATTTTGTTCTTAGCTTTTTAAAACTATTTTTTAAAAAATAGAAAAGCTTACGCTAAGTTTTAGAACAGAGCGATTCGCTCTTCAGTTCGTACATCGTACATGGTAAATAGTTTTTTTTTTTTTTTTTTTTTTTTGGGGGGGGGCTGAGAGCATCTATTGAACCTGGTTGCGACATTTTACTCAACTTCGCTGTTCCACACATACTTTGTACTTAGGTATATTACTCCTATGATCGGATATGTTTTGATTTTCTCCCACGTGCACGAATTGAATTGGTCGAAGAGAGCTGACCCTAGGCTTCCGCTGGTACGGACTACGGACATAGGATGTCGTTAGCTAAGAACTAAGTGGCATCAATGTACCTCCCTGAGGAACGAAGCGAGAGCTGACCCTTGCGGGCGTTGTTTCGCCGACAATGCGCCGTACACAACAACGTGCACCGTGCTCGGTATGGCGACCTGACGTAGCGGCTTTGGTGGGTGACACCAGTGATGCTTGAATCCAGGCTCGTGTTTGACATGTATCCCTATGGCTGCTGCAGTAATATCACCTACCGGTATTTGGTTGGGTGAAGCCCCTCGGCACTCGTTTAGGTGTTTTACCACATGAATTTGGATAATTCAAGGTTTACAGAAATAGCGGTCCCTCTAGAGATGGCGCTTCCTTGAAGACAGCACCGAGCACACGGTAAACACTCTGGCACGACTATTTAGGCATAGTGAACGCGATACCTATAAATCCGTGGCAATGCGCTTCCATAATATGATCGTGGTCGAGCTATCCTATTCGAATGGCAACGATGCACAAATACATGAACCGTCAGTCACTGGACGCGCGCGTAAAACAAGTCCTCATCTAATATTTTGATATGAACACGCACATCACCAGATATTATGGTACTGCATACGACAACACTTCGCAATTTACTTCTCCATCCCCAAGCTGAGCGAAAGCACGCCGTTGATGATGCGGCTTATTTACGCTGCCCTGCTTGCTGCGGCCGCCACTTCAAGTGTCTGCGCTTTCCACGAAGCTGCAGACTTTCAGCCCAGTGCGAGTCGCCACGGGGTAATTTACTCCACCACGAGGCTCCTGCGAGCTCACAAGACTGGAGATGGCGCGTATGAAGAGAGGGCTATGGGGGGCATTTCCTTGGCGATCGAGAAGGCAAAGACTTTCGTCTTGCCCGCACCTACCACGAAGAAGATCGGCGCTTGGCTGAAGAAAGGGAAACCGGTCGACAAAGTCTTCGTTCGCCTGAAACTTGACCAAGCTAAGGGCAAGTTCCTGGACGACCCGCATTTCCTCACTTGGCTCAACTACGCGGACGATCTCACGGCAAAGACCGGGAAAAAGGTGTCGGTCATCGCGACGTTGACGGCTCAGCACGGAGACGACGGACTGGCAAAGATCCTGAAGGCCGCGAAGGAGGTGGACAGGACGAAGGCAGTCGCTTCAAGGGTCGAGGCAGAGCAGATGCAGCACTGGTTGGATGCTAGCAACAGTGCAGACGACGTGTTCAAGCTGCTCAAGCTGGACAATGCCGGGGACGACCTGCTCACGAGTCCGCTGTTCAACACGTGGACCACGTACCAGCAGCTCTTCAACAGGGAGAAGCCTGCGCAAAAGACAACAATGTACGCTACGCTTACAGCTCACTACGGTGACGAAGCTCTTGCTCGGATGATCGATGCGGCCAAGACGACCACGAGTGCATCAGGTGTTGCCAAACGGGTCGAGGCGACGCTGCTGCAAAAATGGCTGGTCAGCAAGCAAACCCCCGACGCCGTCTTCAAGTTGCTGAAGCTGGACGACTCATTGGACGATGTACTGACCAACCCAGCTCTCAACACTTGGGCCAACTACTTGAAAATTTTCAACAGGGAGAACCCCGAGACGCAGACGACGCTAATCGCAACACTAACGACGCACTACGGCGACGAAGGCGTGTCCAAGATGCTTGATGCAGCGAAAAAGGTGGGGGTGACCGAGACCATCGCCACGAACCTAGAAGCCGCACAGATCCAGCACTGGTTGAGTAACAAGATGTCTCCAGCGAGCGTCTTCGCGCGGCTGAACCTTGACAAGGCCGGAGACGACCTCCTTACCAGCCCGCTCTTCACGACATTCATTAAGTTCACGGACGCCAGCCATGCCAAGAACCCCAAAATGCCGATGACTACGGGCTGGATCGTACGCGCGCACTACGACGACGTCGATGTAGCCAAGATGATCCTTGCAGCGGAGAAGGTCCCAACCTCGGTGAACGCTGCGAAGCGTATGGAGGCCGCACTGATGAAGGACTGGATGGCTGCCCCCAGAGCCCCCGATCATGTGTTCGAAGCGCTAAAACTCAATCATGTGACGCTGGAGAACCTGTTCGAGGACGCCATGTTCCTCTACTGGATGAAGTTCATGGACGACTTCATCAAGGCCTTCCCCGGTAAGAACATTCAGCGTACGATCTTGACCACGACGTACAAGGACCAAGACCTCTGGAAAACCATCCAAGCCGCGAAAGAAAACCCCAACACGAAAGAGTTGGCCGCCAAGTTGGAGGCAGAACTCCTCAAGCAGTTCATCTTCGCCGACAAGCAGCCCAGGGACGTGGCCAAACTGCTCAACGTGCACGAAAAGACGGATGCGAACTGGAAACTTTGGAAGAAGTACATGCAGGACTACAACAAGTATGACCTGAGAGAGATCACGACGTAGCTTAGATCGGACGGGGGCTGGAGGATTGTCCTCAATAATGAGATGAACACTGGTGAGGAGTGTCGATAAAAGCTCCAAAATTGTTTACACGTATTCGTTCTAGCCTACAGTAAATTTACGCTGCCGTCGTTGCAACTGATGATGGTGTGACGGCGTTCCACCCATCCTGTCGAGACTTCGCCCCAGGTGTGAGTGCACTCTTGGGTGCTACACTCCGAGGCTCTGTCCACCGGTCCCAGTCTAGCTCCAGTCGTAGCTGCTGGTTGTCACCCTTTTGGATACAAGACTGCAGCTCTGCGACGAACTGAGACCGAGCCTTGATAGCGAATCGGTCGACCAGCTCGGCATGTTCAGCGCGGCTCGGCAGACCCACTACGGAGTCCAACACGAACGTCAGCATGGACTGCAGTCGCGAACCCGCCGATTTTTCCCCATTGCAGCGCACTGCCACGTTGAGCAACGTCGTAAAGCTCGTCACGAACTCACTGAACATCTCCTCGACGCTCTGCACGCGCTCTTCCTTCATCGAAGCCAGCTCACTCACAGCAAACACATCCAGCGATGAGCCCCAAAACTTGAGGCAGGAGGTCACGGCACGCCACATTAAATCCCACAGCACAAGCGCATTACTCCTCAGCGGAGACGAAGTAGATCGAGTCACGTCGCCGGATTCCACGCATCCACTCAGTGAGGTAGTGAATTCGCCCAAACACTGTGAAAGACCGGCGGCCTGGTGCTCCCACGCAGCAAGACTGACACTCTTGGAGCTAGCGATCTTGAATATTGCAGCACTGCATCGTCTCAAGTCACGGCAACGCTGGTCTTCTTCGCGTCGCTGTGCGTCTTCTTGGACTGCAGCATGGCTCGCGCTCTTGTGCGGGGTCGGCGTACCAGCAGATAGGGCGACAGCGGCCACCTTGGACCCAGCGCCGAGATCCTTGAGCAGGCTCTTGTTCCGGAAGGCCACGCGCTTGACAAACACCGACTGGCAGCTCTTGGGGACGAGCGTCTTCAACGCGCCGCGAGTGCGTTGCAGCGCCACGGACACGATCGAGTTGGTCAGCGTTGGGTGCGAGGACGGGGGCAGGAACGGGGGCACTGCAGCACTCACGCGGTCCTCTCCAAGCCGCAGAGCTTCTTGCAGCGAAGCCACAACCGCAGAGTTCGCCTCGTGGCGCGTCTTGGACGTGATCATCATCTGGAACGACGCTCGAGCAGCGAGAGCGGCGTCGTCACCTCCCACTGCAGGACTGCGCCCGACTGTGAGCAGTCCGCTCTCCGACGCACAGCGATCAACGAGTCCATCAGCTCGTGGCGTGACCACATGAGCCATCACGTGCTCACAGATGTCCGTCGTCACAGAGCCGACGACGAACTCCACCACCGCCTTCAGCTTGGGGTGCACCTTGAATACAGCCTCGGACAGCTCGTCGTTCTCCTCCTGCGCTGGCGGGAAAGTACTCGGAAATCCACCAGACGCAGGCGCCTTCACCCCTGGACTAGCAGCGCGTACGACGTCGTCGTGCTTTGAACCGAAAGAGGAGAAAGTGTCACCGTCCTCTATCACAACCTGCAGCGGTCGCAGCTTGCGCATTGGCGTCACTGGATGGCCGTTGGTTGTCATCGATCCCGAGCCGATCGACAGCTTCCTGCGTGGCGTCGGCTGCGCGCGCGTCTGGATGAAGCCTCGAAGGTCTTCCAGCTCGCTCACGCAGCTCTGGACGAACACTTGGCTGTACAAGAAGGGCAGGTGGTCTTCTCCAGCTCCGGCCTCTGGGGACGCGTCGTCCTCACTCTCCAGCGCCACGCGCACACGCGAGGACGGCAGCAAGTCTCGGGACTGATAGTCCTCGCCGTGCAGGAACCCAGCGTCGAGCTTGAGTACGCGGAAGATGCGCTCGATCTGCAACGCCACGTAGAGTCCAGTCTCGCCCAGAGCGCTCAAGCGCGGGGACCGATGCAGGTGATGCAGCAGCACGACAAGCTGCTTGAAGTACGTCGTGCCGAACGAGAGCTTGTCCAGCGAGAGCATGGAGAGGTAGTCGCAGAGCCACGGGACGCACTTGGAGATCGAAGACTCGAGGATGCTCTCTTCCAGCAGCTTCTTGACGTCGAGACTCGAGTCACGAGCCGCTTCCAACGTGCTGATGCCCTCGCGCTCGACAGCTTTGAACGCGGCGTTGTGCGCGGAAAGCTGGCGGATCGAGCACGTCACCTGCCACTGCGGGGAGAAGCGGAGGTACCCGAGGAACTTGGCCACCACCTTGAGTCTCAGCACCACCTCCGTGAAGTCCTTGCGCGCGTCAGCCGAGGGCGAAATAGTCTCACGGATGGAGTAGAATTGTCGCTCCAGCTGGTGCTTGACCAGCTCTGAGAACTCGTAGCTGTCGCAGCTGTGCAGGAAGTGGAAGAAGAAGAGCTGGTTGTCTGTGAAGAAGCTCCGCATGCGGTCCAGCGTGGCCGTGAAGCTCTTGGTCGCGTCGTCCTCGCTGGTCGCAGCTCTCGTGTCCTGTCGATTCTTGCGCAGCGAGTTGTTATTATTACTGTTGCTGTTGTTGTTGAATTTACCGTTGTTGCTGTTCCTGTTGCTGTTGTTGTTTGAGCCTCCTCCAGTAGCATGAACCTGCGCTTGAGGAGACTTGTTCGACGGCTTCTGGCTCGAGAATCGTCGGTGCAGCTTCCGCAGTCGGTCCGGGTTCTTAACAACGAGCTTGTCCGCCATGATCTTCAGCACCAGGTCCTTGTCACTCTCGCCGAATGGGTTCGAGCCGACCTGGACCAGCTCCTGGACGAAGAACTTGGCGAACCACCAGCGGTTCTCAGGCGAAACTTCGGCCAGCAGTTCCCGAGCCGCTGCAATGGCCGCCGCCGCCACGCCCGCGTTCTCGATGCCGACCAAACTGTGCTGCTTCTGCTGGAACTGACGCAACAAGCCCAGGAATCCGTCGCGCACCTTCTCGCGGTTCGTGTACAGCAGCGACTCCTCCGGCGTCCGATAGTGCAGACGCGAGTCGGTCTCCTCGTTGAACGGGATGGCGAAGTCCCGCACCGCGCTCGCCTTCATCTCGATCGGCAGCTGGCAGCCCACACGCGCGCTCTCCGCCACGCGGAACTCCTCGCGCCGGTGCGACACTTCGTCCAGTCGCTCCAGCATCGACGCGCAGATTCCCTCCGCGTCCCTCAAGCTGTGCTTCACTAGTCCCAGCAGATCTGCACCCAAGTGAGCGAGCACCGACTCGATCTCACAGAAGACGATCTCCGCGAAGTCGAGGCAGTGGACGCGCCAGCAGAACTCGGACGCGTCGCTACAGGAACAAGTCTCCGGCTGGTCACTACAGGCCGCGCAGTCCGCTCGGTACAGCAGACTGATGAGCACCTGCAGCTCCGCGCTCGTGCTCTTGACGAAGCGCTCCCTGATGAGAAACCCGTAGAGCTTGGCCGCCTGCTTGTTCACCTTGAAGTCGTCCGACGAACGGTCCGGTGAAATGGCTACATTTTTGGTCTTCTCGACCACGGGCGCGTCCTCCTCTTGTTGGTTTGACGTCGAGGTCAAGTTCTCTTCGCTCTTCTTCAGGCTGTCCGAGTGTGAATGGGTCACCTGGTTGGACGGAGACGGAGACTTTTTCCTCACCGAGAGCTGCTGAGGTCGATTCACCGTCTCCGCGCTGAGCTTCTTCTTGGGTACAATGGTTGTAGCCACCTGCGTCTTCTTCTTGACCACCGGTGTAGCCATTACACCTCCCGGAGGATTGGCAGAACCCCACGCTGTGGGTTTCGGCACCGAAGGCTTCGGTCCCCAAGCCGACGGCGTGGCAGGTGTGTTGGAGCTGAAACTAGAGCTAGAAGAGGGGGCAGCGGCGCCCAAGCGCTTCTCCAGCAGCGACTGCTTGGCCCAGGCCGGGGGTCTCGTGCCTTCGGACGCCCCAAGGGGAGGAAACGAAATGGCTACAGGCACTGGTCGAGCCACCACCGTCGAGTCCTTGAGCGTCAATAGCGTTGTGGTGATCCTCCTCTTGGGCGTCTTGGCTGGAGCCACTTGTCCGCTGCTCGGCGTGCGCTTCAACTGCGGGAACTGGTCCTCGTCCTGAAGAGTAGCCATGTTGCTCTCGGGTGTAGCCAAGTTGCTCAATCGGTCGGGTTCCGAGTCGCTGGAGACCCGCGCGTCGGCGTGCCGCTGCACCTGGCCGTGCAGATAGTCCAGGAACACGTGCACGAAGTCGTCTGCGCGCACGCGCTGCGTCTTGGCGCCAAGCTGGAGCTTCACGGCGGCTTCCTGGGCGCTTGAGGCGGCATCTGCAGCGGATTTCGGCCGCGCGTCGTGCGCG
>JAIKVE010000999.1:0-14435 GCA_024679115.1 Phytophthora pistaciae
GCGTCGGCCAGCGCCACGGCGAGTGCGTCGGCAAGCGCGTCGGCTAGAGCCACGGCTGGCACGTCGTCTCAGAAGTCGTACCGGCAGCTTCGCTCGGTGCAGTGAGCAAACTGTTTTCCACCCGAGGGAGCACCGCTCTGGCCCGTCTTGGGTTCGCGTGCGTTAGTAAAAGTATGGTGTCAGCAGTTCGTTAAGTGCGTCTTACTTCGATGTTGTCAATGCAATCGATGTTTCTCTAATGCACTTATTGTTTTCGAGCGTTGTGCATGGACAGTAGTGCACCTCATTGTTCTTAATGATTTGTTTTAAATATTCTGTTAAGCGTTTTTGAATGTCATGCGTATGTCTGTGAGTACCTAGACTTACCTAGACTGCGCGGGCGAGAGGGACACTGTTGGTGTGGTGCTGCTTGTGTGTGTCGTTCACCACAATTACGCCACCACAATACGCCACCTTGGCTGTCAAAGGCTGCACAGCTTCAGAAACGGACATACAAATTTCAGTAAATAACTCGACGCACAAACCCCAAAAGTATCCGGCCATTTAGTGCTATTGTAGCCGAGGGTGGCAGCATCAACGGAACGGGCGGCATATACCTAGCAGCAGCAACAGTCAGTAAAGCGTTAGTATAGCGGTGGCGCTAGTAGTTGGTGGGATGCCTGGGCAACCGTACTGTACTCTGGATTTTGTAGTGGTAAAGCGGCTGATGTTGAATAGTTGTTTTGTAGGGTATTGTGCTGCTTTCGTCGACCGTCAACGGAAGTGGCCATCTCGTTTGGCATCCAGGTCGCACAGCATTGCCAGCTTCAACAACGGCCATACGAAATTCAGTACAATATCGTGCGTGAAACTTATTCTATGCGTATTGATTTCATAGTGAAAACCTCTTCTTTGCCTGTTTTGCTCGGACAAAGTTGATCGGTCAGTAGCTTGATTTATCAGTTCATTCTATCAGTTCATTCTAACGCAAAGCACAGTAGTGTTGGGGCAAACCGTGGAGTTGATATTGGCCTTAGCAATGAGGAACCCGCCGATGCACGCCATGGGTGTGTGCCCCGGGTGGGATGTGGTGGGTCAGCTGGAGTGTCTTGCTTGGTCGCTTGGCTGCAGAATTGCAAATGTGAGGCTGCCGCGTGGCCAGCGCTCGCTGGCTCCTGCCGTGGCCTCGTCGGAGCCTCCGAAAAACGGCCTTTCCACGCCCGCGTGCAAAACCACCATATTATCACTGATGGGGATGCGTAAATCCTTGGGGTTCGGCCATTATGTGTATTACTTTTCGTTAATCATGTCGGATTAATATTTTCTGAACAACCCCGGTTTACTTGAAACGAAGCCGCACCGGTAGGAAAACCGCCGGTCTAGACAACGGGGCTTGGAGTTCGGCGCTTCGTGGAGAGCAGCTTGCGGTTGGCAACAGGGGTTGGCGTGGCGTAGAGCTTGGGATGTTAGGCGTCTTCTCCTGGGCGTCAATAGTAGCCGAGGCGCTGACTGGAACGAAGCACAGCGCGGAGGCGATAGCTGCAATCACGAGAATCTTGGCGAGCTGCATGGTTGGAGGCGATGGCGGGGCTTAACGTGCAGGAGGCAAATTGGAGAATGCAGGCTGAAAATGCCATGTCCGATGGAGCCGGTGCAGCCGGTTCCCCTGGCAGGAGCAGTGCGCGCAACAGAAGAGAATTTATATTTTGGATTAGACTGCTTCTACGGTACGCAATATATCGCGTGTCCAGAGGGTGAGGTCTTCGTTCCATTAGAACCTGTATGTGTAGTATATCAGTTTCGTACCGGCATTCACACGAGTGCAACCTTAGATGTAATGCCGTGAATCGACGACTGGGGTTTCCTGGACCGGTCGAGGTTATATAGTGCATGGTACTCGACTCCCAAGACAGTAATTTGGACCCTCGTACACTTTACTTCCTTCTAGTCGTATTATCGCGTTTTGTAATTTACGACAAGGCCTAAACTACATGTAGCTATCAACATAATTTTCGTACAGTATTCTTGTGGAGTACACAGTATGTATAGGTAGTGCTCTCTGATCGTGGGATTTCCTCATTCCCAGGGTTTAACCCTATATCAATTTGTCGGGATGATGCTCTGGTAAAAAAAATCCGCATTCGATGGACCATCGTCGACGGCCGGACTTGTTCAGAGAGTTATCCAGTTTGCGATTACATATAGTTTCAGAAGTTAAGTCGGCTTTCCCTCCACAATGGTAAGCTTATCCTGTCCTCATGGCAGCTACCAGGTTCGAGTGCAAGGACAACCTAAGAACAAACGTAAAAAAAATCAGCGCCATCGGGGATATTTATTGAATGGTCGGGGTTTGTATCGAGAAAGAAATTTCAATTATAATAACAACAGTATACTTTTTTAAAAGCATGGGGATTTTGAAAGAAGCCGAAGGCGCATTTGAAAATGGGGTTATCGGCGAGCAGAGATCAAGTCAGTTCCTATCATGGACCAAGCTCTCGGAGCCAGCTAGGTGTGTATTATTAGGTGCCTGGTTTTCCTCGCCGAACGGCTCCGTATGCATGCGGCATCCGGTGGCGAGGGTTTTCCCACGCTAGGAATAGCGTAGCGATAGATAGGAGCAGTGCCATTCACTCTTTCGAGGCGTGACCGGCATTTCAAGCTTCCCGACGACACCTTCGCAGAAGGTCACGCCAGCGTTTGACCCACCACACCACTCCCAGGGCTGGCCTCGTTGGCCCTCGACTCGGACCGACGCCGCGACGACAACTCCGCGCGTCGACGTCCCTCGTCTCGGCCCTCCAAGACCGAGGCTTTATTATGAATGTACTGCTCCTTTGCCCCAATTGATCTCGACGAGTGGAGAATCAAGCTACTGCACCAGCTTGGCCCACTATTTCTGTAAAAATATTGTTGTCAGCCCGTAATATTACACAGTAAGGTGCTATCGAAGTCTTTGACAGTGCGATAAATATCATCACATAGCACGTAGATATCGATACCGTCGTGTATTTAAACAAAATGACAGGTAGGAATACCGTTTTAGCTAAAGAACGTAGTGAAGCCCCGTATCAACCTGTATGCGTGGCGTTTTGGACTTATGCAGTACTTATGGGCCCGAACCCGAACTTCGGGTCCCGAAGCATTGCCCCAAGGATTCAGAGTGGGTATTGCCTTACTTAAGTAGTATGCTGAAGTTTATATGCCCAAAATCGTACCGAAGTTTGTATGCTCGTTGTTGAAATCGAAAATAATATGCGAACTTCCCACGTTCTTGTTTCGCAGTGCGAAGCCAATGTGTAGGTTTCAAATCAACACTTGTAGATGCTGCGGCTGCTAAGCAGAAGCAGGAGACGCGCTACAGTGGACAACACGCATTTGTTCATTCTTACGGAGAATAGTACTTCGAAGTCTAAGCTATACTAAAAAATGCAGATCTTCTTCGTGCAGCGCGCGATTTTGTTATGGTCGGAGTCCAGGTTCTCTCTGTCAAGTGCAAGTAATCTATAAAAATACCTGGAGCCACAGTGCAAATGGGATCTGCTAACCCGTGCAAATAGTGCCAGCACTGTACAAAACACATGAGCAAAAAATGTATATTACCTCTTTAATCTCAAAGCATTTGCGTCTGAACCAGCCTCCAGCAGCGCTCCACTGGCGAGATATGAAGCTGGATGAGGATCCTCATGCCGCTTAGTCGAAGACGTCGTCAAGTACGTCGCCCGCCACCATTCCGCCCAGCACGCCGGCGCCGACGCCCATCGCCATCTCTCCAGTGCTCATGCCGCCACCGCCGCTTTGACTGTCGCCATAGCCACCGCCGTACCCATGTGGAGAGCCGTGGTGGTGGTGGTGGCCGTACGGAGATTCTCCCTGGACGACCATGACCGGAGGGCCCGTCGCGTAAGCCGCCGTTGCCGGAGGCACTTGAGCGTAGTGCGGTGGGGGAGGCTGCTGGTAGTATGGCTGCTGGGGCGGGTACGTGCTGGAGGCGGGATACTGCTGCGCGGCCGGGTAGCCGGGGGCTGCCGGCTGCTGCGGGTACGAGTAGGCTTGGGCCGAGGGGGGTGCGGACGGCTGCACTCCCGGGCCTCTGTACTGGATGCGTAGGTTGATCTCGCCCGCGCTCTCGGATTCGTTGGTGAGCACATACCACTGGTCCACGACGGCGCCGCAAAGGAACATGCTGACGGGGAGGCGGCACTCGCCGATGAGCGCGTTGTCCATTAGGTTTTTGTCCTTGACCTTGATGATGAGCTGGTCCAGCTGCGGGTCCGCGACGGAGAACACGAAGGCCTCGTTCCACACGGGCGGGGTCTCTGAAGGAGGAAACGATAAAGCAGGAGCAGAAGGCGGTTAGCTACAGGCACAAGGTAATGCAAATGCAAGGCGACGGCTAAGGAGTTTTGGGTACTCACCTCCGTCTTCATGGACTCGCGTCTTGAGGCTCTTGCCGCACAACTTGAGCTTGCAGAACGGGGTTACGTCGCCGAACATGTGCTCGTTCGGCAGGTTGCGCGCCGAGCACGCGCGAACGTGCAGCTCCATGGCCATGGTGGGAACTACTGGTGCGAGAGGAAGAGAGGAAGAGAAGAAGAGGACGAGATGTGTGCTCGCCGCCGTTTTTCTAAGAGTGGGGAGAGCACGTCGTTGTTGGGGATATGATAAGCTTTGCTGACCCTGGCCTTGGCCTCTGGTTATGGACGTAAGTGACGACACATTTATTTAGTCGCATCATCAGAGCAGCAAACAGAAAAAATGATGGCACTCGTTATAATGGGATTCCTGAGACGAGTCTATTTTTGCCAAACTGTGCCAATCTGGCGTCCATTGATAACAATGCATGCCAAAATGAAATTTTGGTCTATACGTATAGACGTATAGTCTCCCAATACAAAAATCAAGTGTGGGCCGTGCCAAACTGGAAGGCTACCCAACTTAAGGACCGCCAACCTGCCACACTGGGAGAGTGGGGAGCTGACTGACTGGAGACCTTGGTTCACAACCCCACAGCTAAGTACCATGGCGGGCGCACGATGCCAGCTGATACTCGCACCTTAGACGCCCAGCTCCATATTGTGCGAGAGTGCTAGTACATGTAGCACAGTGCTACACGTATTTCGAACTATCTACAGATCGCTGCTGCGGCGTTACCGGTAGACTAGCATGAGTGCAAGATTAGAGAACAACATCAATAGCAAAAGAATTCATGGATTCCGTGTTAACAGATCAACGCTTCGACAGCATCCTATATGTCCCTTCACCAGCACGACAACAGGCTTGAAGACGCTAGCATACAGGCCTGATCGAACAATAGCTCCTTCGTTCGCGGCAGCCGCGCTGGCCGAGATGTATGTTGCAGCTTGACCACTCCTTGCCATCGCTCGTGCGCTCCGCTGGTCTTGCAACTGGCCTACCGCTATCGAAAAGTCCGCAATTATGCCCCCCCCCCTTCCGCTGCGAAATTCGCGCAGGAGGAGGAGGGGGCTGTGCTCCACTACGACTACACAGCGCGCTTACCTGCGTCGTCCTCATCTCCGCGGCCACCGTCGCCGCCGCGATTCCTGTCGCCGTCCAGATCCGTCCAGCTCCTCGCGCGGCGACGGAGGCAAGCTAGTCGGCGTTTGTTGCTTCTGCCCCGCGCTGGAAATCTCGAAATGAAATGGTTGGCTTTGGTGGCGCTGGGCTGTATACACTATACGCTGTTGGTAGGGTACGGGTTGAAGTCCCAGATTGGCAAAATAATCACTCTCAAAAATGATTCGTAGACGGAAAATGTCGGACTACGGTATCGGCAGGCACAGCAAGTCGTGATAGAAAAAGAGATAAATTCGTGGGGATGCGGTGCCCTTACGCCCCCACGAGCGAGGACCAAACGGCAACAACGTGTGGTATTTAGGTCCTAGTCGGCTCCTTCGCCATCGGAGCTGACGAGGGGGGTCTGCGACGGTCCGTCGAAATTATTTTGCTCATTGCCCGCCCGAAGTCCAAAACAGGTTGATAAGCCGCTATGTGCGTGTTGAAAGATCAGTTAGCTCAATCCATAAGCATCTATTCGCTGTAGCGCGGCAAATCAGGTAACGGAGAACCCTGCATATAGATCGAAAAGTGAGCTGCGGGCCCTCTTTGATGACGATTTTGTCTGCGCTCGTGACTTATCGAGGAGTAGGCACTGCCTACTAGGCAGCAACGCCAGCAAACTGAGGTTTAGGATTCATAAGTTATGCCCGAAAGCTCATCCATGTCACACAACTCCTGAATTGTCCGTAAACACCGGATTTTCTTTTTGGCACAAAATGTCCTCTGGTAATAACTCAAGTACGTGTGGATTGAGTCAGTTCCTTACCCCAGGGACTATCACAGTTCGTACATGGTGAAACTTGAGCTACTCGGCGTGAATACCGGACGCTTGATATTTATAGAGAGCTTTCGCAAGCGTCCGAATCCGAATCCAGTACGGTTATCGCTACAAAAAAATGGGCGCCAGTATTGTCCTTGTAAACCTGATTAGGATTTCCCTCTCGGAATTTCGGATTTGAAGCCTTGGTTCCGGACCCCAAATGGGCCAAATCCGAAACCGACGTGGTGTGGGTACACAACAAAAACGGCAAAGAAACACACAGCCGCCAACAGTCTCCAAGGTGCCGCTGTTCTTGCTTCGCGCGCTCTGCGGCTGTATGCCCCCGTGCACCCTGTTCACCGTCGGTAAGAAGATCACCGTTGCTGGGCCTCCATCCGCGTCTACTGGTGAGATTTCTACTGCATCGGACGCTCATGTGCGCATTATCTAACACGTACAATGTATTCACTGATGGAATAGGAAGAGTCGCTCCGCTGCGTGCGTCGTATTGAACGGTTAATAACTGCACTTTTCCAGCTTGCAACGAACTCCATTGTGCTTACGTTAATGATGTGTTGTGTTAATTGCGCTTAAGCAGTTGCCGCTCGTGCAGGATTGCCTGGGACCTCTACCCTTGCCACGCGGCAAGCACTAGTTGCTAGCAACGCCAGTACCTCCAGCCTCCTGCTCATCGCGACGCCAGTACCTCCAAACTTTTTCTCGGCGCAACGCGTGCGCATCCCGGAGCTGGACAGGCGAGTGCTGCTGTGAGCGCGGGAGCCGCTACAGACGCGGTTCGCCGACCTAGAGCGAGCCCCGCCATACACATACCTTCCTCTCACGGTGAGGGACCTATACGTGACGTGTACTGCGCGTGAATATTAACAATTGTTATTGGTTTCGCCGTGTAGACGTTTGCTTCAGACCCTCGACGGCGGATTGCAGAGGTTGCGGAGCCACGGTACTCTTGTATTTAGCCCGAAGCTGCACTGTTATTGTCAATACGTCTTGCTGTCTGACACAACGGGTTTGCTTTTGGATACATGCACTATAGGGCTTAGTGAGGTACACCATGGATTCGAATAGCATTAGAGAGGACGGACCGCAACGCAACCAGCCCATCGGTGGTAAGTAATATAATTCTACTCTTGCAAATTTGCTACGCATGTTCTGCTGTACTTCTTACAGCTAACTAGCAATTTGATGTGCTAATTTATTACAGACAGCGTTGTGCTAGCCGAAGGTAATACGGGCAACTCCACCACCGAAGAGCAGCTTCGCCATTTCAAAACAAGGAAACGCTTTGGACCTGATGAAGATTTGATGCTGATACGAGAAGTCAATTGGATTCTCCCGTATCGTAAGGAGAAGAAAGCCATGAAGTCTTGGTAAGAAATTGCGGATCGGTTAAATCAACTTTCAAGATGGTGTCGGTGAGTAACAAGTCCTGCCAGACCCGTTTCAACACGCTGCTTGCACGCCATCGTGCCCAAGAGGCAGAGTCGGCGAGGGCATCAGGGGTTGAAGAGGAGTACACTGAGCTACGAGGGTTGATGGACGACATCATGAGTGATTTCGACGAGTGGGAGAGCAAGAAAAAAACTGCGAGAGACAAAAATTTGGAGGAGGCTGAGGCCAAAGATTGCGCGGGGGCGGTCGTGCGTGAATCGGCGATGCTGCGCTTACGTGAGCAGCGTCTTGCAGAAGCGAAGGAAGATCGCGAACGTGCAGCCGCGGGAAATGAAGGGCCCGCGGATGGTACTACGTCGGTGAGTGTGGGGCTTTCTGGGGTTGTCACTGAAGAGAGTGATGGCCCCACGGAACTGCCAGCGCCCACCACCACCTCGGATAGGCCGCGTAAAACCAAAAACGCTATACTAGCGTCTTTGCTACCGCTACTGGAGTCTCAGGCCACCCAGGCTCTTGCTATCCACGATGTGCTCCGGCAGGACATGGAACTCCGCCGTAACCAACATGCAGAACTAATTGCTGAAAGAAAGCGAGAGCGTGAAGAAGAATACGAGGAGCGCCGTGCACAGCGTGATCAAGAGTTCAAGTACCGACAGGCGGTGATGGAAGCAGAAGGCCGACGCGTTAACCTGGTGCTTGCTATGCTGGGCAAAGCGCTACCGAAGCGTGACGACACTGAATCAAGCTCATAAAAAGAAAATTAAGCGGTAGGCCAAGTGGATCGAGTTGAGAAGTAGCTTAAGGAAATCATATTCATACTTTGCGATTCTCATATAGGTCTACTCTCAAAAATTATTGACTAAGGTATTCTTCGACGGAAGGAGGAGCTAGCTTGAACATGAGGCTCACTTGATTGCCATCGTTGATGCAGGTGTGTATGTTGCCAAAAAGCACCGCGCATTTAACTGTTACGGCAACTGGAGATAGTCTCAGCTTGTGTACCTTCGCGTACTCAAGATATGCAAAATATCTTTTCACGTGTCCAAAGCCCAGCTCAACCGCAACGCGCAGCGAACTCAGCAGTGCATTACAAGCTTTCATATCTTGTGTGAGCACGGCACCTTGATATGGAACCGATATAAGATCAGACACGCTGTACGCCGGGTCCCCGTAAATTGTAAAATCCAAATTGCGCAAAACAGGGTGATCACGAATGTGGTCGAGAAGCTTGCTTTGGCGCAGTAAGGTGGTGTCGTGACGGCGTCCCTCGACAGGTCCCCAGAACGAGACAAAGAGGCCGTCCGGGGCTATAACGCCCTGATATGAAAGACAGTGGCGTCGCTTGTGACCACTGTAAACCACTTTCTGTAGGTTTTCTCCTTTTGGGCCATTTGGTCGGCGAGACGGTCGACATATAAAATGCTTCGTCCCATCAATGAAAAGAGCGATGCCGTCCACAATTGAGCCGGATGCAGCTTTCACGGCAGCTTTGTATTGATGAAGCCGGCGTGAAAACATTGTTTCATTGAAGAAAAGAAGGTCTCCCCACCTTGCTATTATTGTGGAAGCTGTAAGAACGATAAATGTTAGCTCAGACGCAAATCAACTTAACATATTTAAATCTAACTGCCTGCCGTACCTAGACACAGTGTTATTCTGCTGCACGGACCATCCGCCCGCCCGAATGCCTTCCGAAGATCTCCTAATCGACACGGGTAAGCCAGTCTCTTGAGCAACATGGCCAGGGCTTCGTAGCAGCTTGCACGATCCCTTTCCTCTGTTACAATGAAAGCAAAAGGAGAGCATGTGCAACCCTTATAATTTGACTTCCAGTAAATCGACAGTCGGTTTTTGCATCAGCGTCATAGATCTCTCTATTGTCAAAACGTATATCGGGGATCGTGGGGCGCTCAACTTCTTCAGTCTTCATCTCGGCGACAAGGATCACAGTCACTGCAGCCAAAGATGGCGGGGCAAGTTGCGCTACGCACGACACAATCGGCAAGCTTGGCGACTCCATTCTTCTGCTTCTTTAAAAGAACTTGAATGGCCAAACTGGTTCCGGATTAGGAATGAGGAATTTGTAGCGAAAGGTATTTTTACCTTGTCAGAATCCGAAACCTATCCCTTGCCGTTTTCTAGATTCGGATTCGGATTCGGACTGTTGCGAAAGCTCTCTTATGTTGTCTCTTTGCGTATACAATGATTTGATCGGAGCAGCAATATGAATGAACTGAATAAGTTTGGTCAAGCAGTTATGAACCAGGCACAAGCTGTATCAGGGTGGTTGCAAAAGAGAAGGAAGTTAAGATCACCAGCTTTGTGGGTGTACTTGCATATAAGAAGCCAATCGGACGTCATCTTTCATGCTGAGTGGTATTTCCATCAGCAAGTGAAGTTTCCAGGATTGTGTTACATCAGACTTTAAGAACTGCGAATTCGGCCTGGTTGCCCGGTACCCCTGGAATGGTAGTCCGGCCTTTTCGTGCTCAGCACAACTTTATGTAGCTGCTGCAACTTTTGTGTGCTTGATACTGTACTGAAGTTTGTATGCTCATTGTTGAAGTTGCGCGACCTTTCATCTCGAAGATGGTCACTTGCTGCAACTCGGCCGTAGCTTTTGCAAACGACGCGCGCAAGCTACACCACTGATTGCACTCGGGTGTACTTCCACACCAACGAACGGACGGAAACCCACAACAAGGTTATCAGACGAAACGTCGATTGCATTGAAAAAACTGTAGCAAGATTCTCCACTGGACTGATACCAAAACCATACGCTAACGCATTCTTACGAGATCCGACGAAGCAGAGCGGTGATGACTCACGAGGCATATTTGCTTACTCTACCGAGCAAGCTGGCGGTACGCTTTCGTTCCGGCCGTGGCTCTAGCCGACGCATTTGCAGATGCAATCGCCGTAGCGGTCGCCGACATGCCGCTCATCACAGATGCCGTGTTGGACGTGCCGTCTCCGTTCGAGACGGTGACGGTCTTGCCCGTGTCGCCCCTGGGATTGTTGCCGGCGTTCGCGTTCGCATTGGCATTCCCATCCCCAGGCGCAGCGTTGCTGTAGGTAGCGTCAATGCTAGCAGGAGTACTATTTGCAGCAGTCGTGGGAGCATTGTAGACGCCGGTCGGCGGAGCGTATATCCGGCAGGATAGCCGGCGCCCTGCAAGTCCACACCGATGCGAGGCCAGGCACGCTGTAACCGGCAACGTAAGCCGAGTTGGCGGTGAATTCTGTGGTTGGAAGGATGCCGCAGCAGTGGTTCTAAATGACGTGAAAAAATTAAAGAGTGCAGTACAACTAGGAGGAAAAAGTACACCGCTTTTATGACTTCAGTGCTCGCCCCATTCATTCCATTTCTGTCGTGATCAACGACCTTAAGATGCCCTCACTGATGCAAAGAAAAATAAATATGATAAACTGGTATATAGACTTGTTGTATAATAGTGTTAGGCTAAGTCAGGCAAGGTGAAAACCAAATCGAATCTCATGCTGAAGTATCCAAGCAGACGTAGCTGCGCGGCCAGGGAAACCCCGACGGATGTCTTGATATCGTCACATTCGAGGTGAAACTCAGCTAAACGGCGATAGAAATGCCGTCAACTCAAAAGGGACGGACAACATCGACTGAAATCATCAGGGAGGTATTAATAAATCTGCAGATTTCAGAATGGCTACACCCTTTGTATTTTGACCAATCACCAGCTTGCCTTCTCTGCCACACCACGTTTACACACGCCGTTTTGAAAAACCGCGCGCCATTTCAATCCGTCCGCGCACTCGGGACGTCCGTTGCCGCCCTCTTCCGCTCCGCTCTCCGCCATGTTGAGCCGCGCCGAGGACGCGCGCGTGTTCGCCAGCTCCGACGACGTCATCCTGCGCTCGTCCGTCCGCGGCTACTCGCAGCACCAGCGTCAACGCCAGCTCAACGGCGCAGCGCAGCATCAGCTTCGTCCAAGTCGCCGCAAGCACAGTACTGCCGCTTCCAGCGCGTCCCAAGCCCCACAAGAGGTCGTTGAGGACGAGCAGCTGCACCCGCAGCATCCGTACAGAATGCGCAAGGGCGTGCTGCAAACTGAGAGCGACGAGGACTTCCACCAGCTCGTGGGCAAGCGCTTGACTGAGGGGACTAACGGTCACGGACAGGGCCTCGTGCCGTTCAGTGTACAGGAGAGCAACCGGCCAATGGAGTTCGTCTTCTTGTCGTCGGGTGAGATCCGAGCCAGAGAGGACTGTCCGCCAGGTCTCGGGCTGCCGAAGCTGCAGCAGGAGACGTACAGCAGACACTTGACAGGGAATGTGGAGAGGAGACTGGAGTACCATGGGGCGGAGGAGGACTCGGACAGCGCAGAGGACAGTGAAGAGGAGGAGAGAAGCGTGGGAGGAGATGAAGAGCAGAGTGAGTCTGCACACAGGAAACAGCAGGTGAAGAAGACGAGCAAGCAATCTCGACGTGAGCCTGTGGGAAGGCGGCGCAACGAACGGCCTGTGTCTTCGTCGTCGTCTTCGTCCGTACGGTCGGTGTCGTCCGAGTCGGAGGACGCTGATGTGTCATCAGACGATGAGAGTGAAACAATCGTTGTGGGGGCTACGATGGCTTCAGAGGACAGGGAGATGCGTGCTGGACGTCGATCGCACGACAGTCGCCATGCGGAGAGTCGAGTAGGTGGTCGGAAGCGCTTGTCGACTAGAAGCAGCGTGAAAAATACGCCGACCCGCTCATTGAATCTTGATCATCTGCGGATGAAGGAGCAGGAGGAGGAGGAAGTGTCTGATGATGCTGTCAGTCGTTCGCGTGCTGGCCAACGTAAGAAAGCTTCTCGTGAGGAGAAGAAGCCACCAAGGGAAGCTTCATCTCGTAAATCGAGACGACGACCAGCACCTTTGGAGCAAGTATCGCAGTCAGAGGACACACACAGCGCGCCTTCTCGTAGAACTAAGCGATCTCCAAAGATGGAGGTCGGTCATTTGGTTACTGGCGGTGCAGTTGCAACCCCCACGGTGGAGGAGAAAATGGTTGAGCGGTTGGAGGCAGAGCTGCAGAAGGAAAAGAAGCGAGTTTTGGAGAAGATGACGCAGTTGCTGGACGAGCAGGGCAAGAACCAGCAACTTCGTGACCAGGTTGACGCATTGGAGGCCCAGCTGGCTGCGAAGGACAATGAGATGAACACTAAGCTACAGGAAGCTGGACGCATTCGAGAGGAGCAAACCCAGCTGACTGAGAATGAAAGGGCCACTCGCATCAATGCGCTCGAGGAACAGGTCCGCCTTCAAGAGGCTAAAATTGCTCGGTTAAAACACGACAAGAGCCAGCTCAAGACTGCGGTGAAGCAGCTAAAGGCGCGTGGTGCAGATCCGTCGAACGGTCGTGGCTCGGACGGCGATGACGCAGGAGCGCTGAAGGTTGAACTCGATGCAATCACCCAGCGTCTTCGCGAGTTCTTGGTGAAGGTGGAACACTGGAAAACAAGTAGCAAGGAGAGGATGCAAGATTGCAACCAGAAGACGGACCTGCCTGCTTTGCTGGAGCACGTGTGGTCGGATTTCCCGCAGTTTTCTGGAGTAGCACCGATCAACCACAAAGGGGGCTCGAGTCCAAACTCAGAGCAACAGCAGCAACCATCAACGCCTGTGGCAGATGAACAAGCTGACGCCGTTGTCTTGCTCAAGAAACAGTTGCGTCAGCGCGAGGACGAGTTGCGGCAGACCCACGTCAAGTATGTCGAGCTGAAGGAGTTGTGCGCCAGGCAATGCGTTCGTGAGGCTGACCTGCAGAACTTCATCAATGAACATCGCCTGCGCGGTAACCTCATTATTCACAAGAACGGCAGCACTAAGCCAAGCGGAGCGGCGGATAACCAAGCTCCAGTGCAGGATAACCACCAGGACGAGCCTCGGCACAGCGCCAAACTGAAGATGATTTCAAGTCGCGGAACGAACACACCGTCGCCCTATAATGGCAGAGGTGAGGAGGGTGAAGACAACTTCGTTAACGACGAGTATTCTGACAACCAGGAACACAACGATGACTACGGCGAGGAAGATGAGGAGCAGTACGAGTACCCGGTGCGCACCCCGAAGATCTTCGTTCAGGTTGGTCGGGACGGTGTCTACGAACATGCGTCGCCGACAGATTCGGCTGTGGCGCAGAAGCTCGCGAGTGACCGGAGTCGAGGAAAGCGCGAGCCCCAAGCGAATCAGCAGCGAGTTGAACGGATCCGATTAGTGCCATCGCCAAGCTTGGCTCAACGGTATGAACGAGTGCCTACGCCAACAGTTGGCGCACCACGGAAGAAAAAGTCTGCCCAGCAGCCAGTGACCCCGCGGTCTTCAGTGCGATCGCACCCACCGCAGCTCGGGGAGTGCCCGCCCGGTTGCGGCAGTCGTCTCTCCTTCACGCGTAAGAAGGCGCCATCGATTGCAGCACGAACTAAGCCAGCCAAGAGGCCAGTAGCGACGACAGCGTCGAAAGGAGCTATCGGTGTCATTCGCCCGTGGATGTAATCCGCTAAAAGCACTTTTGAACTAAATGTATTACTAGTAGTAGGTTAGCCTCGAGATCGTGCTTGCTACCTTTGACAGCCATGGTCGCGCACGAGATCAGCCATGGCTTTCGACTGCCGGATTCTACAAGGAGGCTGGCATGCCTAACTCCAACTTTCCTGGCTGCATCGTGAGGGCTGGCAGCTCTATGATCATC
>JAIKVE010001000.1:0-14434 GCA_024679115.1 Phytophthora pistaciae
GTGCCTCATTGTGGACACGCTGCTGGCGCTGCTGCAAGGCGACAAGGACGCGGCGGACGGCGCTGACGGCGTCGCCTGGAGCGTCTTCGCCATGCGCGCGGCGTTCGCCGTGCTGTTCATGCTGCCCACGCTCACCAGCATCAAGGTCGTGGGACAGACGCTGCTGGTTATGGGGGTCATGATCTTCCTGCCCTTTGCAGTGCTCGTCACGTACGCCACGCCACTGATTCAACCGGCCAATTGGTTTGTCATTCGCAAAGATGTACGTGCAGTCTTGTTGATTTTGTGTATGGAGTTGTAGGGGGCTGATGAGGTTGTTTTGTGTGGGGTTTAGCGTGACTGGGGGCGGTTGATGAGTGCGTTGTACTGGAACTACAGTGGTTTTGATGCAGCGGGAGCGTACGCGGGGGAGATCCAGTCGCCCAAGACGACGTACCCGAGAGCGATGGTGCTGACGGTGGTGATGATTGCATTCACGTACGTGGGGGTTTATTATTTGGTGGGGAAGAGAGGGATATTAATTGCTTTGGGGTTATGCTGCTAGGTATATCATTCCGTTCATTGCGATCTCGGGGGCGGACATGCCGCACTACACGACTTGGGACGATGGCTCGTACTCGGTGATCGCGCAGAAGATTGGCGGCACGTGGCTCTGCATCTGGGTGCTGATCTCGTCGGTGTTCGGCAACCTGGGACTTTACGTCGCGGAGATGGCAAAGGACGGCTTCCAGCTTGCTGGCATGGCGGACTCGGGCTTGGCGCCTCCCTACTTCGCTCAGTACGTGTCTGAATGGGTGTGGGAATTGTACCAACCAAACTCATTCGCTTACGTTTCTCTATTCTTTACGTAGACGTCACCCGGACACTGGTGTACCACGACGAGCTATTCTGCTGGCGTTCTTTATCATCGTGTTCATGGGCATGTTCGACTTCGACACGATTCTGGGAGTCGACAACTTCCTGTCGGCGCTGTCGTCGCTGGTGGAGATGAGCGCTGCCGTGCGTATGCGCTTCTCGCACCCCGAGATCGAACGACCGTACCGCGTGAACCTGTCGGACCGCTCATTGGTTGTAGCCATGCTGCTGCCGTTCACGCTGGGCGTGTTCATCATGATCAACGAGCTGACCAAGTCCTGGACCAGCTTCCTGCTCAACGTGATCGCGCTGACGTTTGGCTACATCGTCCAGAAGTACATCGAGCGCCACCCGTACCACAAGTACCAAGAGATCATCGGAGCGCCGCTGCACCTGACCGATCTCTCTGAGGATCTCTAGCTATAGACCAGTCTCCACGATAGAGAATAAACTAACCGTATTTGCTCCGCTCCAGCTTCTTCGTCCTATAGACTGCACCCAAACTTCAGCAAAAAAATGGATTCAATTCGAGTTAATTCTTCGTGTTCTTCTTGTCTTTCCTGACCTTCCTGCGTCTCTTCATCCTCTTCGAAGCTGGTGTAGCCGGAGCTTCCGGCGTACTCACATACCCAGACTTCTTGACGATCTCGACCCCTTCTTGAACATGACCGATAACTTCATCCTCGAGTCCTGCAAACGGAAAGTCGGTAATAGGCTTGAGCGAGTAGGCCCGAAGATAGTTGATGCGTCTACCGTAGCACTTCCGAATACTCGGGAACCATCGGTGATCCACGTCGCCGCGGACTTCGTAGAAGCGCAAGTCTTGGTTCATGTTGTACTGCTGCACATACTGCCAAAGCTTCTGTGTGTTGTTCCCCTCAGGTAAAAACTTGACAATGTTTCGATGCAGGAATGCAATCTCCCCGTCTGGATCGTGCTGTACCATGGTATTGCCACAGAAAATGTTGAGGTGTGGCGCCTTGAGTCCGGCGCTGCCTGCAGGTCGCTTGATCATGTGGAAGCTCGAGTTGGTACGCATCCAGGCGAAGCGGAACAAATCCTTATCGCCCCATAGCATGTCGAATTCCGCCGGTAAGTGCGGCTCAGTGAGACCATAGTGGAGAAGAGTGTGCAGTGCCTTGGTGTGCCTGGCTCGGTTCACCAGCACTTGACCGCTCTCCTGCTCGAACATGTCGACGAAGGGGACGCCCATGAGGTCCCAGAGGTCGCTGTTCTTCTTGGTCTTGAAGATGGTGCGGTTGGGCATCCAGTAGTCCGGCCAGAAGACTGCGCCAGTCTCGTTGTAGACCTCCGTGGCGAACAAATGCGTCGGATCCCGAGCAGCGAAATTGTCGGCATCCAGCAGCAGTAAGTTGTCGAATGCGCTGTAAAACACTGCGTAAAGTTTGGTGTAGAACTTGACAGCTCTCGGGTCCTTGATGATTCGCAAGTACGCGCCGTATTTCGTTGTAAGCTCTTGTAGTAGTGGATGCGACGTGTTGGTCTCCTCTTCACGGTACCAGAGCTCGATAGGGAGCGTGCATCCCGTTGAACGCAACGCTCGGATAGCTGCGTACACGCTAAGGAACAACTGCTCGTACACCACGTAGGCGATACCCTTGGAGAATGACGCAGGTGGCTCCATCTTCTGTCCACTCACCACTACAGCCTTGCTCGAATTGTCCTTGGCGAGACCGTTCTCCTGCAGGAAGTCGCGTTGGTTGTTTGCGAATGAAAGAGGGTACTCCGGCTTGTAGTCGTCGGCCATGAGGTTGTAGCGCACCAGCATCGTTGCGTTCGCACAGGAATATTCCATTTGACTGGCGCGAGACTTGCACTTCGCAGCGATAATGCGTCGTAGCTCCCCCGTCTTGCGGTGACGGTACTCGCAGAAGCCCGAGTCCGATGGCAAGATCACCTTGTCGCATCCAGCATCTCTCTGGGACTTGAGATCGCCACGAGGAGAGCAGTTTGCTGTTTGACGCCAGGCGACACACTCGTACTCGTCCAGCTCCGCGAGCGTCTTGACTGGAGCCCAGAGCTTCTCCAAATTCGGGTCCGGCGTCGGCTTTGGCGTCTCCTTCGGTGCCGGAGCCTTTGTCGGTGCCTCGGTGGATGGAGAAGGTGACTCTGAACTCGGTACGGGTGTTGGCTTTGGCGTTGGTGCCGGTGTCGGTGCTTTGGTAGGTGCTTCAGTCTTCTTTTCCGTCGGCTCTGGAGTGTCCTCGGGGATTTCTTGCATGGGGTTGATGATGAAGTCGTTGTCTTCATCTTGAGACGCATCAGACGACGAATCGAGCGGCTCCAGCATCATTTTGGACGGTGCAGACGACCCAGACCCGCCGGCTTGAGCTGTCAACTTGGCGAGAAGTTGCTGACGGCGGACGATAACCTCGTGCGCCACGCTGTTGATCTCGTGTTCGCTCTCATACGAAAAGGTGATGACCTGCTGGCTGTACCAGCCGCAAGAAGCTGACAAGGCGAGCAGGAGCAGCACCGTCACCCATCCGACAATCCGTGGCTGTGGCCGTCGCAAGCCACGGCCCTCACCGCGAGCGTGCCCGAGCATGTTAGCAGGAACTTCTGTGCGTCGAACCGAGATTGTTAGACTGCGTCCTCTAGTTGGCTGAAGCTTCAGTCCGTTTCACAAGGATCGGTGACCTGTAGCCTCTCAAGCCGTTGGAGCCATTCGCATTGAGAGCCAAAGTCCCATGTCCGTTTTGGGCTTGGTGACGGTGGTTTGGAAACGGACGCTTTCGGACGGTATTGACAAGTCAAAGGGTGCTGCTACCTCGATGTCTCGACGCTCACTCCCTGCACCGCCGCGCGCGTAGATATGGCTACACTCACTTCAACTTGGAGGATACACAACGCGAGGTAAAAAGTTGTCACCTGGCATTTCGCCGCATACAATTAATTTTTTCATCTCTCTCACTCTTCCGGCTACCAGTGAAGCGCACTCGCTTGGTCGCTTACTATACAAGCTTGTAGTATATGAAGACCTGCTCTCAGCTGCAAGTCGTGTGTGTCTTACTGCTCCGCCGGGTCGGCCACATCGACGACAGTCTCCCCTTCGTTGCCGTTCGGGGGTTGTTCATCGAGTGTGCCGTCGATGCGCGCCGCCTCCTGCACGAAGCTCAGCAGCCGCTGCTCGAGCCCGGCGAACGGCAGCTCTTCGATGGGCTTGACCGTGAACGCGTTCTCGTAATAAATATCCTTGCCGTAGCAGCGCTTGAACTGCGGGAAGTAGCGTCCGCCGTTGGCGCCGCGGACGTCGTAGTCGTCGAGCGAGACCTCGTCCATGCGGAAGTCCTGGATGTGCGCCCAGACCTTGGCGCGGTTCTCGCTCGAGAGCTTCTCTTGGTTGCGGTGCAGGAACACAATGCCGCGCTGCGGGTCGTGCTGCACCATGGTCACGCCGCAGAAAATGTTCTGGTCCGGCAACTTGAGTCCAGCGGAGCCGGGCGGCGTCTCGATCATGTGGAAGGAGCTGCCCGTCTTGAGCCACGCGAACCGGAACAAATCCTTGTCGCCCCATGCGAGCCGCAGCCGCTCGAAGATGCTCGGGTTGAAGGCGTAGTACATCAGTACATTCAACGCCTTCATGTGCTTGCTCCGGTCGATCAGAACCTGGCCCGACTCCTGCTCGAACATATCCACGGGGCTCAAAGCAAAGACCTCCCAGACGAAACTCGTGGGCTGGATGTTGAAGATCGTCTTCTTGGGGCGCCAGAAGTCGGGCCAGAAGATGGCGCCGTCCTCCTGGAACTGCGGCGTGTCGAAGAGGTACGTCGGGTCTCGCACTGCAAAGTTGTCGGCGTCCAGCAGCAGAACCTGGTCGAACGCGCTGTAGAACACGGCGTACGTCTTGGTGTAGAACTTGGTGGCTCGCGGGTCGTTGATCTCGCGCATGTACGCTCCATACTTCCCCGTCAGCTCTCGAAGCAGCGGATGAGAAGGGTCCGTCTCTGAACGTTTGTACCACAACTCGACCGGCAATGTGCACCCCATGAGCCGCATGGACTTCACCGACGCGTACACACTCTGCAACATCTTCTCATACACCACGAAGACAATCCCGCGCTTGAATGAACTCGGGGGTTGCACTTCTTTCCTCAACTTGTCCAAATCCACTTGGGGTGGATTATTCGTCCGCTTCACTTCGACTCCTCGTCGGATTTTATCCACCCAATCACCGGATTCTCGAGGTGGGGTATCCTCCTTCTCTTGGCCTGCCGCAATGGCACGTACCTGGTCGTCGATCAACTTCTGGCGACAGTTTTCCATCGAGAAGCTCGGGTCGTGTTCGTACTCCGTCGCCTTCTGTCCGAACTGCAAGAAGGTGGCAAACTCGTCGCACCTGAATGCAACATCCGGACGCAGCGAGTCGCAGTGCATCCTCAGAACCTGCTGCAACTCGCCTGTGGTTTTGTGTCTAACCTGGCAGAAGCCGCTCTCCCCGTTGTGTACCGTGGCGTTGCACGCTCTGTCGTTGCGCGGATCCGCCCCACCGTCCGGGGAGCAGTCGCGCTGCGCCTTCCAGCCCACGCACTCGTAGTCGCTCCAGTCTGTATTTGTTGCAACTGTTGCAATTGTTGCAGTTGCAACGTCCTCCTCGTCCGCGGGCTGTTGCATGAGCTCCGTCATTTGGCCGCGCAGACCCGTGTTGCCCCCGTCGTGGTCGCTGTGGAGGCTGTGGACGGCCAGCCGCTGCAGCTGCAGGTCGCGCTGCTGGATGAGCGACGCCACGCAGATGAGCCCCAGCGCGCAGCTCATGACGATGAGGAAGAAGAAGGCGAACATCTTGTTGTGCTGCCCGCAGAGCGCCTTGGCGTCCTTGTCCTTGCAGGCGCCATCGTGGTGGACGGCGGTCCGCTGCGGTGTGGACAGGGGCGCGACTCGAGGTGGATCCGCTTTCTGCATCGCCGGACTCTCTAGGACGCAAGTTTAAGTGGTGCTAACCGAGCTCGTTTAAGTGGTGCTAAACCAACCCAGTTGCGGGTGTATCCTCCTCACTCACTTGGGTCCTGCGGCAAGAAACGACGAGTGATGACAGCGATCATCGGCTGCGCGAGCCAGCGGCAAGACCCAAGGTGGAATTTCCGCCCGCCCTATCTCTGTCCTGTCGTTTCAGGGTGCGTCAAGGTGGGGTCCGTTTTCAGCCAATCCGCGCATGCCAAAGTTTACCCAGCGGCCAATCGCGCGCGACCAGCTTCAGTTTTCGGCCCCACATGTTTTATGATCTGGATGTGGGCTGCTTGGTTCGAAATGATGCGGCCAGCGGCTTTAACATCGACCGGCGACGGGGATGGCAACGGCACCCCCTTATCAAAGCGTGCCCCTGTCACACGCTGCCACCGTTTTGCCATTGTTCATGTCGCCGCGTCCTATTGTTGCATCGAGTTTTATAATAGTTTAGTCGTCCTGCAAATAGTTATGTGGTATGTATCTCGTTTCGGGCGCGTTCTGGTCGCGGGGGCCAGAACGGCGGTGCGATGCCGGAACCAGCCAGCCACTTGGGGCGCCGTCCCAGTCCAGTCCTCCGGCTTTGCGAGCTGCCAGCTGGACGCGGGTTTGGAGCTCGCGTCTCATGCCTTTCGCCGCACGTGGCGACAGCACAGCACGTCGGTCTCGTTGGTCTCGTTGTGGGCCTTTTCGCGCCGTTCCGAGCCAACACGCTGTTTCGTGGCGGCCTGGCCATCAACGCGCAAATCGGAGCCGCTTTTTGTCGCTCGATCGCTCGAACCTTTGGAGACGAAGCGAAAAGCGAATCTTGTGGGCGGAGTCACATGTAGCTGACACCGGCTGGGGTGACGATCGTCTGCCGGGTGTCAACCGAGTGCCACCGCTCTCACGACAGCAACGGGCCGCCATCGACTGAACCATCCGGACCGCCACGGCCGCGAATTATTGTCACTGCCAACAGGATTGATGAAGGATCCTTCGTCAGCTCAGCTGTGGAGCAGTGTGGAGTGCCCCTACATTGCTTGCCACGCACGTGGATAGATAGATGTACCCTTGCAAATCGACCTGCTATGCTCTATAGGCTCTATAGGCCCGCACGACTGGAGAAGCCGCGGTCAACAGCTAGCGGGCGACCGCATGACGGTCCATGACGACAGACTCGATGCCTGGATATTACGAGTGACCGACAAACTCGTCGCGAATTACTGCGCCAGCCATAATTTTAGCACGAGCGCACGAATGCCACGCGACAGTCTCCAACCGATCGGAAGTGTAAACACCAAACACTTCAGAACTTGCATCCTTCTACTGACTGTGCCTACTGTAAGCTCTACCTTTGGACTTATGGTAAATTTTTATTTTGGTGAAGAGGTCCCGCGTTTTGTGCTAACCTTGCCAGAGGAAGTGTACCCATTTGGATATGTTTTGTGTAGTTTTGCTTACGTGCGCGACGAACACTGCCAAAGGTAGGCTAGGCTGTCTTGCCTTGAGAACTTGGAAATGGAAATACAAACATGTATTGCTCAGACAAGGTAGAAGAGTTTAGTGTGGAGTAGCTACCGGACAAAATGTCCACTTAAAAATGACTTTCGAATTGTAATTTGTCGCGTTTAGTTAACGACTCCAACCTCGTTCACTCAAACTGTGGCCCTTTGGGTCGTTCATACGTCGCAGTATACAGCGGGATGCGGTCCCTCACTTCATCCATCTTGATCTTGTCGGGATTCAGTCGGAATCTCCGCTTCATGCCAAAGTCACTATCCCACTGCAGCGCCATGTAGCAAACTTCCATCTTCGTATCCAGAAATTGTTTAGCTAACTCCCACAAAACACTTGCGTCGCACTTGTGCTCAGCGTCTGTCATCACCTGCAGCAAGCAAAACATTTCCACGGGGGGTCCACCACCGGAATTCTTCACTGCATCGCTCAATAGTTCCCACTTTGCCACAGCATCAATTGCCCCACTCACCCTGGTCGCAGGGACCCAGTAGTCCATCTCGGAAGGGTTGGCAGCCCACCTCTTCATCACCGCAACGTAGTCATCGATCCCAGCACCTTCACGCTTGACAGATACCTGGTCTTTACTCTTGAATGCTATCATACCCCTATCTTTTCGCTTCATAATGTCGACACAGTTCCTGAGCTGCGCACTGTTGTACTTCGCGTTCACGTAAAATATGCCAACAGCGTCTCGGTACCGGTCAGCCGAGTGGAAAAAGTGTTCGAGCGCAATACTTTGGAGCAGAGGATCGTTCAAGTCTTTGGCAATTGCAACGAGTTTCAGGAAATAGTCAGGCCTCACCAAACGCACCAGGTTTCCTATTGCCATCTCGGAAGTAATACACGACCTCCAGCACAAAGGATCAATATACTGCTCCACGTTTGTAGTATCCGGCACCCCCATCGTGCGAACGCGATCAAATTCCATGTCCAAGCTGTCTTTATACTCAGAAAGCAGTACGGCTGCGTCCTCACAAGTGAGACGGCGCATCGAATACTCAACAAGTTTGCTGGAGTCAGCAACCGGCAGCAAAAAGTCTCGAAGATTCCCACCTGGCACGAAATAGAGGCTGTCTCATCTAGACCCTCGAATTTCCTAGCCAGGTCCTCCAAGTCATCTCGCCTCCAGTATGGCAACAGACCCATTTGTTGCACCAAGGGATTGTAATCGAACTGTCCAGAGACCGCTAATAGCGAATAGCATGTGCCCCAGTCTCTACGTTTAACTTCCGTATGGGTAAAGCCGTCGAGGCAAACCCACCAACGTTGGTGATCATCCCCTCTGCGAGAGTCGTACACAAGGGTATTATACGCGTGTCCAGCTAAGTCGATCCACTCGTAGTAGTTGCCTTGGTCAAACAAACGCGTAACAGCTAGGCCGCCGTTTGCACTGTCGTTCTTGCGGTGCCATACAACTGGCACCTTCCTTACAATTGCCAAATAGAAACAGATCAACGCCACGATGCAGCTCTTGCCCATTCCAGGGCTTCCCATTAAAATGAACTGTTCTCCAAACTTTGCATTCGAGTCTGCGAGATTCTTGTGAAAAATATTCTTGAAACTCGCCAACACACAAATGATTTCCTTGCGCACGTAGAACTGGGAACCAGTAATTCCCAAGATCTCTCCGACCGCCCGCAATCACTGTCGTCCCACTCAAATACCTTTAAGAAGTCCCCAACTTGCGGCAATAATCCGCTCTTGTTGCAGCTTTTCTTGAAATCCGGCAGTGATATTTTATGCAAGCTCGGGTGTTTCCTTATGTACGTGTGGTGTTGCGGAAGTCAGGTGAATCACTCCAGGTTTTGGCTCAAAGAACTTGGACAATTTTAGTCGTGGCCAAACGCTCTCAAGCTTTAAGTCACTAGAATTGCCGCGCAGTAAGAAATCCTCCAACTTCTCGTCGGCCTTCACCCACTGGCCATCCTTCTTGGCCAGGTACAGGCTCAAATTGTGAGGACGAACATTCAATTTGTCACCAAGCAGAGTCCTCACATTCTCCACGTCCGCGGTGAGCTTTGTCTCCACAGATAGAACCCACGCAGCGCGTAAGACCCCACAGAACACTTTAATCAGCGAATGGTTGCTGTTCACTACCGGTTCCATCGTTAAAGAGTGGTTGAGTGCCTGATGAGGTTCACCATACATCAGTCTGTATCACATATAACAATCCTCGAAATATCTGGTCAATATTCATGGTATACACATAAATTTCCTGCTCCACGATGTTCCACAGCTCAGACGCGGCTGTGCGTCTTCATACTCTCGTTGAACAAGATGTTCTCGATCATTTGGTGTCCCGCAGCAATATTCGCGGCCGTTCCGCTCAGGACGAAATCGGTCAGAGCGCCAGTGATGGCGCCGTCGTCGGACAGCGAGTGCACGGGCGTCTCCGGGTGGATGAGGTAGCACGTCTGCAGCAACGCGAAGTTCTCGGCCATGCCTCGCGGCCGGCGCACAACGATGTAGCCTTTCTCTCGGAATTCGGCTCCGCGCAGTGGAGCGCCCGAGAACTCGACGGGGTCAATGAACGACCGCCACACGATCACCACGCGGTCTTCCTCCACGTATCGACGTAGAATCTGCTTGACGCGGAAATCGGCCTGCGTTCCGTTCGCGTGTAACTCCATACCGAAGCTCTCGACGATCGTGTCGTCCGTTGTCTCGAGGTTCTGCCATAGTAAAAGACACAACAAAGCGTTAGATTTCATTGCCATTTTTGTGGCTAACAAAGAGTAATTTTTTACCTGCGGGTCCTTCTGGTAGAAGAAGCGGAAGGGCATGTGCTCCATGGACTTGGCAAAGTATTTCCAGGCAGCGGTGCCAGTCGATGCCACGTCGAACGGCAGCACCTTGTTGGCGAAAATCTCCATGTAGACGCCATCGGGCCCCACGCGCATCTTGGCGTCGCTGAAGGATGACTCCATGTCTCCGAGTCCATTGGCGCGGAACACACTGTCCACCTCGCGGTACGAGTCGTCCACTCCGGCCAAGAGCTCGGCAAAGATTCCTGGTCCAGTGCGATCTGGAGCCGACGCGTGCATACGTCGCGTACGTTGACCTCCATGCAGACACGACTCCATCGGCTAGAAAAACAACATCAATAACAAGAAAAAGTTAGGGAATAATGGGAAGAAATGATCACAACTTAAGTATCTGTGTACCTCTGTGGTGGACGTGGCCTCGAGCAGCTTCGCCAGACTCTTGCCGATCTTGATCTGGCCTTCCAGCACCGCCTTCAGTCGACGGTTCTCCCTCTCAGACTTGAGTCTCTGCTCCAATTGGTGACTCGCCATGTCCTTCCACACGTCGGGGGCTCGGAAGCCGGATGAGGTGGATACTTCACTTGAATCCTCCTCCTTATCATTATCACCCCCCACCTCATCTAGAGTCTTGGGTCGACGTGTGCTCTGCAGCGCCTTGAGCTCCTGCTCCATCTCCACGACCTTTTCTCGGAGATACAGAACCTCCTTGCGTTGCTGCTCCCGAGCCCGGTTCGGGTTGTAGTTCAGCGGTCGTTTGGGCTTTGAGGCGGTGGATTTGGAGCTCTTTGTGGTCCTTTTCGGCGTTTGCTTGGGCGTTGATGGAGACGTAGAGGGGGTCTCCTCTGGCTGGGCGTCTACGAATGCTAACTCATTGGGAGACGGGAGACCGTCCAGAGCGAGGGTGAGAGCTGCCGCGTCGTTGTCGTGTTGCTGCTCAGCCTCGACGTACTCGTCCACGAAGTGCAGAGCGGCCTCGAAGGACTCCGAGTCTTCTACAAGATCGAGCGACATGGCGGAGGAGGCGAAAAAGTCAGAGTGAGGACTGCTCACAGTCAGCAAATCGCACTTTGTCTGTCTTCGACACGCGTCCCGTAAACAGGACTAAGCTTACCGTATGTGTGAAAGCTGGAAAACAATACATAAGTAAGAAATACCAGCCGCATCTACATTGCATGTGGCCATTGAGTTCGACGTGCAGTTCATCACTCCCCGGAGGTCATCGACATCACTGGGTGTAGTGGCCCAGACTGGCGTTAAAGGCGCCATCGTACACGTCGTCGGTGCTGAAGTACATGTTTTGGTATTCGGCTGGGAGCGTCAGATCGAACGCCGGCATCTCGTCCACGCAAGACTTGTCCAGCCCCTTGAGCTTGCCCTTGTTGTTGACGTACGAAGCCAGAATCTTCGAGCCGCAAGTACTACCCGAATCCATCGGGGTCCACATCAGCGCACCGTGGACGGAAGTGTTGAAGGGAACCATCTCCTTTTGGTCTCCATCCAGCGTCTCCAGCAATGCCTCGGCATATTCGTGCAACGTCTGTGCGTCCATTTTGCTACTGAGGAGAAGGACGCTGGCTTGACTGGGGATCGTGGCGGTCTTGTTCCAGTACTGGTCGCGTTTGTAGGTGGTGGGTTTCGCAGGATAGTTGCCGACGTTAAACTCATCACACGCCTTGGGCTTTCCTTTGGAGAAGGCGCAGTAATGCTCAGGCAGTGTGAACGCTCCAGCAGAGATAAGCGCGTTCTTGAACCGCTTATCCATTTCAGCCTGCGATGGCTGCGGACGCTCCCACATCTCCGAGTAGTAGATGAGGCTGGCAAGAAGCGGGGAGTCGAACGCGCTGTCTTGGGATGTTGCACCAGCGTTCATGTTGTAGTAGGCGATGGATTGGTCCAGAACCTCAGCGTCATTCGAGTCACAGCGGTTCATGCGGTAAACGACCGGGGGGATGAACTTTCGTAGCTCGGCATCCATCAGCATCGTGCCAAACACGAGCGTAAGGGTAGCCGAAGGTGGAACCTCGCCGTAGCCTTTGACGTCCTTCAAAAGACTCGCACAAGTCGAGTTCGGATCTTTGTCGAAGTCCGCCAGTAAGCCTCGAAGGGTCGTCGGCAGCGTGTTGGGCGTCTTGAAGTAGCTGCTACATGTAGCGTCTTCCGCGCACAGCGCCTGGAAGCGGTCGCCGACGATACCGAAGTCAACGTCACGTTTAGACATGTAGAAAAACTTGTCCGCTGATGCTCCAGGCGCGGTGGCGACGCCGTCCAAAACGTACCCCGTTACCGTCGGCGGGTTCAAGTGCATCACGCGCTCCACAAACAGTGTTCCGTAACTGGCGCCATACACGATGGTATTCGCGCCGTTCGTGTACTTGGCGATGAACGTCACCAAGTCCGTGGCCGAACTTGTAACCGAGAAGGCAGCGAGGTCACCATATTTATTTTGCAGCTCCTGAGCGCAAGCCGGAACTTCCGATGCGTCGAAGTCCTTGCCGTACGGAGATCCCGTGGTAGTAGCCTGCGCGGCGACGCAACCCAGATACGTGCTGCGACCAAGACCGCGGTAGTCCATAGTGTAGAGATTCGCAGTACCATTCAGTTGAGAGAGCACGTCAACCATTGCTGATTCCACTGGAAATGAACAGCAATAGCAAAGTCAGTAAAACGTAAAAAAAAATACGAGATCATACGAAACGCACTTACTGCCAGTGGACGAAGCGGGGCCTCCTTGTAGGAACCAAACATTCGTAGCGGTCTCTGGATCGCCGTTAGTTGCCGGCATGCGCTTAGCAAAGACATCGATGGTCGGGTCGGCGAACGTAGGCGTCTTGCAGATTCCAGGGTAGCACAAGGGCGCACTGAATGTGGCGCATTCGTTGTACTGCCCAGGCGAGCTTCCTTCGTCGGAGAAGGTGTAGTCGGTGCACTTGAACCAGCCATTCAGTCGGGTCTTGACGGTAGACGTGGATGCCGCTGAGGCCTGGACGACGACGGCCGCGAGTGCGAAGAACTGGTAGAGACGCATTTGCCGCTTGCTGGCAAGTTTGGAAATGAATCTAAGTATTGAAGGAGTTCGTTACAGGCTTGGCATTATTAATACATGTACATGGTATCGGTTTGCGGTCCATCCAATATTCATTTGTTTGTGTTTCACGATGTTGGCCTTATTTCCAACGAGTCCTAGGCACAGCCTTCAACTGCGCCTGCAGACTGAGCGTCGCATTGTCCGAACATACGGCTCCGAAAGCGATGGGTTTTGGGAATTGTCATCATGTCTAATGCGGTTCCATAACCAATTGTCACTGCCTCGATACATCCTTAACGCTATAGAGTACCTCCTAACTGTACGGTTTCAGCCTTATGGTTATGTTGCATGAAATACTGGTATCCGCTGTAGCTTTGCAAGCCTAGGATACATAGTGTAATGTTCAGTACTACAGGCTATAGACTGTAGCTGATTAAAGTACCAGTATTCGTATAACGTTAAGAACAGACAGATAAATATAGGGGGATATATTAATATTTCTAAGTAATAATAGGCAAGATATGTCAGCGGCAATAATAATTATGTTTTATTTACAATTAATTTATATTTGAAAAAACGACTTCACTTTACATGCTAAACCGAAAACGAAAACAGAAGTACTTTCGCTTTCGTGGCATAGCCGTCATATTAACGGTTCAAAAAGCGATTTCGAAAACGTGTTACGTCTTTGTAGAGAACACCAATATTATTTATGTGCTACGAAGTATTTAATACAGTGTATGGATCAGGACTATATAATTACAGTATGCAGTTTTGTTTTAATATTATGCTCCCTAGACCATATTGCATGCAGCTACAACTATTGATATAGCAATCATCATTGTGGGAGTTGGTGGTCTCATCTGTGGATTTTCAGTACGGTAACAGAGATTATGGGATGCAGATCATGGGACGCCTAGACGACGACAGCGGGACTTACGGCGAATACGCCGACTCTAATCGGCTGGCTCTGTGTTGTTCAAGACCGACTTCAAGAGATGCGCCGGTCATGCGTCGCCATCTTTTACGTGGGCCTCGAACTCATCATCGCGTTGCCCGGTGAGCGACCAACCAAGTACAGTGTACGTAGCCTTGTACATATAATAATTTTTGCCTACAAAATCAAATCGCTGCAAGGTGTTGCTGAACTCACTTTTCAATTTCCTCTCCTACACCAAGATATCCAACGATCACAGACCTACAATCAGTATCCAATATGCGGCTGCTGTTGTGGATTCTGCTTGCCGCGCTTGTCTCGCTCCTATCAAGCACCGACGCTGCTTCTTCCAAGCTAGTAAGCGCCACTACGCCGAAGATTAACGGG